>JAYJMJ010209185.1:0-113054 GCA_036873875.1 Laminaria ephemera
AGTGATAAGCTAGCTGGCTTCGATATCCTTTCATTAATTGCATCTTCAAGAAGCTCATCGCCCTTAGCAAGATCATGATTCACTTCCCCCGGGAGAACTTCAATTGCAAACTTATTCCATGTTCTAATTAGTCTAATTAATCTTCTTTCTTTCTTTGCGAGCTCAAATTCCTCCATTTCCTTAAGATTGTCCTCAATTTTCTGAGTTTCAACAAACATAAAGTCTATAGAGTCGTATCCAGGAGAAAAACTAACAAGAGGATGTATCTTACCCGAATGAATATCAAAGCTGACTAGCTCAGTCGTATTCCACTTCAATATGATTGACTGATATGTAGAGTTATCTTCAATAACAAAGTTATTACATTTCTTTGAGGGACAGAAAGCAGAGAATGTGTCCCCATTTCTATCAATTTTTGGATAATTTCCACATCTGCACCTGTGAGGATTTGGTCTTAACTCATTAAGATCTATTCCGCCCAGGATCTCCTTAAACGTGGAAACACCTTTCCCTTTTCTTATTTTTTCATTTTTAAGGTTAACCCTGTAAAGCTCAGAAAAATCCAATGTCATAGTACCCAGAAAATATATCTTAAAAAATATAATAGCTTCTCTAACAAGAAAAGCCAACAGGAATAATACCCACTGGCCTTTATTTCTATCAACTTGTTGATAGGGAACAAACTAAACTAAAGATATTGTTATAAAGCCTTTAGCAAAGTTAAATTCTTTCACTATTTCATCAGTCAATCTTGATGATAACTTATCAATTTCTTCACTTACTAAATCTTGATTAAAAATAATCTTAACTGATCGTTCGCTTGATACTTCAACTTTAGACTTGGCAAAGTCATTAGAGACAGAACTTGCTAGTTCTTTAAATGCTAGCAGCCTCAATCTCATTTGCTGAGAGTGCTCTGCACCAACAGATACTAAAATTTTCATAATAAACCCTTTTTTATTTATTATACCACTAATAGTAAAAACGCCAACAATTGTTGGCGTTTATTTATCAGCTACTTATTAATTGTTTCGTTAATTAATTTTGAGCAAGTGTATCTAATCAAAACTTTTTCTTTGGCCACAACTGTCTCACCTGTCTTTGGATTACGCGCATTACGCTCAGGAAATACAGATGGATAGAACACACCCAAGTCACGGATCTCAATGCGTACCGTTCCGGCATTAACTTCCTTAATAAAGTTCAAAAAGATATTAAAAGTCTTCTTAATCTTAGCAGCAGAAACATTTGGAAGTTTTTCATTGATAAGCAAAAGGATTTCAGGCTGATTTAGACGGATTGTATCGCCTTTACCTTTCTTAAGAGTCACAGTGTTTCTTTCAGAGATTACGTGTTCTTCAAGTGTTTTAGGGTTACGTCCAGGTCGCGCTTTTTTATGGCTAACTGCCAATGTACCAATACGAGCTAAAAGAAGTGATTTTTGTCCAGATAATGTCTCAATTAATGTTGAAACAACGGCTTCAGAAAGTGTTTTTGCTTGAGAATAAGAAACACCAAGTTCCTTTTCGATTTCATTCTGTAAATCAACTTTTGTTAAAGTTTTTAATTGGTCATATGACACTTTGCGAGAAGGGTTCTTCATTACTACAATTCCTAATTGTTTTTCTTGTCTTGGGTATAACTATACATTAATAAATAACAATGTCAATAAGGTAAATATTTGTTTGTATAGGAAATATACAGTCCCGCATAATCCCTGTCACAATTACTGTAATCCAGATGCAAAAAAACCAACTCGAAGTTGGCCCTAATTTAATTGGCTAATTATTTTATATTACTTGTTTAATCTAAAATGAAACTCAGGAGCCTCTTTGCCAGTCTCAATACTAACAATAACTTCTTTTCCTGATGCAATTGTAAATTTGCCTGTTTTATGTTCATTTGAATCAAAATCAATCAAGGTTTTTTGCTTTATGGCCATAACCAGCTCTCTATTGATATCAGGATTTGAATTAAAAGTATTAAATCTATTATCAGGGCTATAGAAATGAGGACCACTATCCTTTATTTCATAAACAATGTGGTCAATGTTTATGCAGTTAAAAACATCCATAATATCATCAAGATAATGAAGAGTTGCTGGACTTATCTCATCCTTATTGTTTTCGCCCAATATTCCTTCAAGCTCTGAATTAATTTCATTACTATAAAGTTTTTCTTGCGCTTCACTATCATCATCAATCCAGCCATTACCATCAAGTTCTATTCCTTTATCATCAAGATATTGAAGAATCAGCATTCCCCTACATTTTGATGTATTACTAAAAATTATTTTATTGATGTCACTTCTTAAGCTCATTTTAACTTCCTTTAAATGAAAAATGGCCGGTTATACCAGCCATTTGCAATATTGTTCTAAATTAGATTTTTAAGTTCTTTAAGCTCTGTTCCAAATCCACTATTTAAGATAGGGAACCTTGCAAATGTCTTGTGATCTAAAGAATCAGCCTCTATATGAAATCCTGAAGCAGATCTATCTCGCTTCCATTGATTTCGACTAAACAATTCAAAATACCTTACAACAAAACCTGCAATTTTAACTTTATCGAAATCGTCAAACGTTTCACAAAGAATTTCAAAAATTGTATTTGGATTACGTCTTTTAATTAAAAATTCATTTGTAATTCTGTCAAGAATAGGAAAAGGCATTAAGTCCTCTTCATCCTCTTGAGCTCCAGGCCTTAACTCTGCTGTAGGCTGTTGCTTAACAATATGCACTAATTCAGGAATAGTAAATCTCACATTAGGTGAAAGCATTAAACCATTATGACAATCCTCACCAGATAGCCAGCTAAGCATTGATCTTACGCGAGTTTTTCTAATTCCAGAGATTGGACTAAGGCACCCAGATGAGTCTCCGTCCATAGTGTAATATCCTACTGCCATTTCGCTTAAATTCCCTGTTGTAAGCAAAAGTTTTTTATCAACATTTGCCAACATCCAGCCACTAGGAGATCTGACTCTTGCTTGAATATTCTGAAGTGCAAGATCATCATTGAAATCATCCCAGTCTAGCTCTCGACCAATCGAACCCTCAATAAGGTCAGTATAGAAAGATACCGGCTGATCTACTTTCCAATTATAGAACTTAGCACCAATACCTTTAGCAAGTTCAGATGCAGCATTCTCAGTTACTTTTCCACTATTTTCCGTTCCTTGATAGAAAGTAACTAAAATAGTTTCAGTTAGTGCTTTAGCAATTTCTTCATCATTACTCAGAACACTCATGTCTTCTTTCCAGAATTTCTTAAGTAAATCAGGCAGATGTTCAAAACTGTTAATTGATTTTGAATCTTGACTATAGCAATCATATTCAAACATTAGAGCGCGAATCATTACTGCAATCTCTGAGGCAACAAGTCCCGAGTCAGCACCGCCACTTAAACTAAGAGCAAAACCATTCGTTCCTGTTTTTTGTAACCAATCATGAAGACCCAGTGCAACAGCACGTGTAGCCTCTTCAAATTCTATATTCTCATAATCCTCTTGCCACATAGAGTCATACGAAAGAGAATGATCTAGTAGAAAGTCAGGATTGTTTAGGTATTTACTGATATCAATACTATCGTCATCTTTTGGAATGATACTTTGACTTGAAACTTGTTGAGTCAATCTATTTTCCCAAACATCAATGTCAGCCGCGATAACATCTACCGGCTTATAAAACAACCTCTTACCTTGAGAAATAATTTTTCCACCTGATGCAATCATGTTTCCGCCATCAAAAACAACTCTGCCAGCCTCACTGCCATTAAGATTTGAATAAACATAAGCAGCACCGAAAGCGCGAGATCCCTCTACAACAAATTGTTTTCTTGTTTCGTATTTACCTAATGCAAAATGACTAGCTGATGGATTAATTATTACATCAACAGATTTCTCAAAAAGGGCCACGCCAGGTCTTGATGCAATCCAAGCGTCCTCACATGTTTCACAACCAATTTTAATACCATCAATATTAATCGTTAAGTCACCACATGGAACTTTCATTCCAGCAATTTCGACAGTTACGACCTGGCCTTTTGGCCAAGGATTAAACCATCTTGTCTCGTAGTGAACACCATTTTTTGCCAAGTTCTGTTTTAGAAAAACAGCTTTAATATCAACATGCCCTCTTCTAGATGTTAATACAGCAGAACCATTGTAAATTCTACCTCCAATAAGAAGAGGAAGACCAATCACAACAACAAGGTCTTTAGGAATCTCAAGATTCATTACTTGTTCAATGGCCTGCTCTGTAACACCTTCCATAAAAAAGGCATCTTCACAGCTATATCCGGTGATAGCCAACTCTGGAAGAACAATAAGATCTGAACCTAATTCTCTTGCCTGATCAATTGCAGATTGATTATTCTTATGGTTTCTATCCCAATCTAAAGGGGTTTGATTAACACTTGCTGCTGCTACTCTAATTTTATTTCTCATAATTCATACCTATTGATATCAACTGCATTACTTAACAGACAATACCTTAAAATTTATTAATTAAGCCAGAGGCTCCCAAGAAACCTTAAGTCTGTGTTTAACTTTTATATTACTGATATCCAATAGATATCCATCGCCTTCAACTAAAACCTGCTTACTTTTATCTTTTTCAGAAAAATAACTGTAGGCATTTAATTCAACTTCTTTATCATCTATCTTACAGGTCAAGTAAAAATCAAAAATTCTATATTCAACTGAAGACATGTAGACTGAAGTGATAAAATCCATTTCTTTCAGAAATTCCACATCAGAAAGACCTGCTGCAACTACAAATTCTTTATCAGAAACAATTTGTCCGTGCTGAAACTCTCTCTTTTCCATTTTATCAAGAAGACAGAGAAGGGCCTTTCGTGTTTTTCCCCTGTCCACAGACTCTTTCGAGCCTTTAGGACTGGTAACAGATTCCCAGGTCCTGTGTATCTGACAAAGGATTTGATTTCCCTTGTCAGAATATTCACTTTTTGAAATTACCGGCATTAAGCAACCTTGTAATTGAATGTTTGTTTTAGGTTTGCAATAAATTCATCGCTTTCACACATTGTCTTTCCTGGAGAGTCTGAAAGCTTTGCCACATGCTGTCCATTAGCTTTAACAATTTTCATTACAATGTTCATTGGCTTAACACCAGGTACGTCACAAGTTAGGTTTGTACCAATGCCAAACACCATCTGAATTTGACCTTGGAATTGCTTATAGATATCAAGAACTTTACGACCAAGCTTCAGTCCATCAGAGAAAACTAGTGTCTTAGTTTTTGGATCAATGCCTAGCTTTTTGTAATGATCTATTGCCTTCTGAGCCCATTCAAACGGACAGCCAGAATCATGACGCATTCCATCGTACAACACCGAGAAGTACTTATCGAAGTCTTCAGTAAATGCATCCATACAAATGTTATCTGTTAGTGCAATGCTTAGTTCACCACGGTACTCATCAGCCCATGCCTGCAATGCTGCTTTTTGCGAGTCGATAAGCCTAACACCCGGCATTGCCTGATGCGCCTGATACCATTGATGAGCTTGAGAACCAAATGCCTTAAGACCAAGTTCACGAGCAATATGCACGTTACTAGTACCAAGAAAGTGATCTTTCATTGCATGCTTCAAGTAATCACAAGCGGCAAATTGAGTTTCGTAAGAAAGACGGCGGCGAGTACCAAAATCAATGATTTTAAGATCAGAAAGATCAATGTTTTCTTCTTCAGCCATTCGATAGAAATCAGAAACCTTATGAGATAACTGCTTACGAACATCGTCAAGGTCAATATCAGGATAAAGAGCTCGGTTACGAACTTCACTTACAATAGCCAGTACAATCATTTCCCAGATCATTACTGTAGCCCAGTTACCTTTAGCTCTAATTGATAGTTCACCATCAACCTCAGAGATTTGAACATCGCTTGAGAACAAGCGAAACATTCTTAAATAACCACGAACATAGCCGCGCTTCAATGCAGGCATTTTATGTTCCATGTAAGCTAGCTGATCTTGCGTAAATTCCATGCCATCCATCATGTTGATTTGGTTTTGAATTTCAACACGATAAGGGCGAAGATCTTCACCATCACGACATAAGAATTTAAAGTCAACTTCAGAGTCCATGTACTGATGAACAATTGGTTGCTGCATGTACCATGTGTATGCATCATTATCCATGATGCTGCGCATAATTCTTTCTTCTTTTGAACGATAAACTTTCATAGCCATAAGCTGAATTCCTGTATTTTTAAACTTTATGTAGCCATTATAAGGTGGTTACAAGCAAAACGCAAGTAACTTAGTATCTTTTTATAAGAAACCTGTATTTGTGTGAGCCTAATCACTAAGGAGGCGTTACTTGAAATCCGTTTGGTCGATAAAGTTTATACTTATTGTCTCTATTGATAACATGCCACTCTTCAGAAATTACCTGATTACTAGTTCTAAATATCACTACTTTAATCATTCTTCTATTTGATATTGTTATGCATCTATTATTATCACTAGTCCCCTTGCTCTTACACCTGTCAAATCCATAAACCATCGCAATCTCCTTATTAGAGATTCTTAGCTTTGCGTATGCCGGTATTTGAATACTAACTGACGGTATTGAAATTTCATCACTAGATCCAAAGGCTGATCCAATTTTATCCAGCCATGACTGTGACATGGCACTGCCACTAATGGACATCATAGCCATTAATAATAATAATCGTTTCATACAACTTCTCCTACTTGAAACAACTTGAGAATTCAGGATTTACCCACACATCTCTAAACTTGGTAAACCTAATGAAAGACGATCTTATGTATTCCCACATCATTTCAGTAGATATCCAGCGGCGATTATTTTCTTCTGCCGCTTCTGCTGATGTCATTGTACCACCAAACGGGTCAACAACAAGGTGATTCGGCTCAGTCAAGAATCTAATTAACCTAGATGCCAACTCTTTTGGCATCTTAGCTCCGTGAGGTGAAATTCCTAACATCTTCGCATATTTAGAAACCATCCTTCCGCTTTCACAGTAGTTTGATATTTCGAATAAGTTTTTCTGAATTTTACCTTCTGTCACTCGGCCATAAGCACCCTTCATTTTATGATATGCACCATCACCATGAACAGAGGCCTTTTTGTTACCACCTGACATCATGAATTTCTTAT
This sequence comes from Laminaria ephemera, assembly GCA_036873875.1. Lineage (NCBI taxonomy): Eukaryota > Phaeophyceae > Laminariales > Laminariaceae > Laminaria > Laminaria ephemera. The sequence continues at coordinate 7,147 of JAYJMJ010209185.1, forward strand.
GCTCTTCAGAATGAGGAAGCAATATCCTTTGATTGTTTGCAAAACATTTTACTGGATTCTTACAAAACCAAAGAATTGGTTCCCATGTTGTATTAAGTTGCATTCTTTGTTTAGAGGCGTATTGAATTGGGCCTGGAGGCTTATTACTAACCCATGGAATGCTATCCATCTTTCCTAAGTTCAATCTATCTTCTATTGCAATCACAAGCCTTTCAAGATAAGTACTCCTTGCAGGTGACTTTTCCTCAAAAATATCATTGGAGACATTGAGTGCCAAAGAACCTCCGTCAGCTAATTTTTCTGTGATAGGGCCTATAACTCTAATAATAAAGTCAATATACTCTTTTACGCTTACATTTCCATATGCGCGAGAGACTTTCAAAGGATAAGGTGGAGAAGTTATAATAAGATGAACGGGCTCATCTATCATGTCACTATTAAAAACAGATTCACTTTTTGCCCACAAACAAATTCCCAGAGATGTGCTTAATGCTACAACTTTCTTACCCTCTTTTATAGATCGAAGCTTTATCTTACTGCTTCCAGTCATTTCCCAATGACCTCTTTTAGGTCTTGTAAGAATACTTTTGTTCTTTAAGCTTTGCTGAACCCATCTTACTTTTGTATGAAAAAAATTCCTTAGAGTTCCTTTAATACCAACAGGCTGCACATATTCCTCTTGATTAATTCCCATTTTTTTGGCAACTTTATCATATAACTCTTTATTTGATAATGGTTTATCTTCATTAAGATAAATACTCTCAATAGAGTTTGTTAATGATGTAATGTTCAAATTAGTACCCTCAGTTATCATTAAAGTATACTATTTTTTATATGCTTTGTCAATAACCATTGACATTAAATGGCTGGTTTGTTATATTGTAGTTCTCGAAAATAAAAGAGGTTCTTATGTTTATTAGAAAAATGAGATTAATTGGTTTTCGTTGATTTAATTTAAATCAAGAGGAAATCAATCATGAAACTACTAGATCAGGAATTTGTCGCCGTCAAATATAGCGGTGAAGAAGTGTCAGTCTGGGATTTGGAGCAATTAATCAAGGACAATGGACCTCACTGGTTTATTTTAGCTTTCGGGTTTAGTCACAATGTTGTGCCTTATAACGAAGCTGCCAATGAATACAATAAGCAATCGGAAGACTATTACACAGGAAAATCAAAATCTTATCCAAACAGAAGGTTTAGCGCTTTCGGAAAAGATTTGTCTTATGAGTACAAATGGATTCTTGTAAATGGCAAAGGCAATAATATTGACCCTTTGAATGTACTTGAAGAATACTTTGAAAGACACCCAAAGGAAGCAATTCCTAAATGGCGAAGAAATACCTGTAAGAAAAATGGAATTAACTTAACGATTGGTTATCACAAGATGAATGACCGCCCAATGCTTAGAGCATTTCATGGCGTAATTAAATCTGAAGGTGAGCCTGAAATAAAGAAGAAAAAAGTTTTGTTTACTTGCCCATGGGAAGATTGCTACCCAAGACTTGGACAAAGAAACTGGAAAGCTTTTAGAAAAACGCAATACAAGTAAGGGCGAAAGCCCTTATTTTTTTTCCATCAATAAAACATATTCTCTTGCCTTTTTATTGCCACTGATTGTTAATTTAACCCAGATTTCTTCTTCATTACGTTTTTCTGAATCTGCCATCAGTTCTACTTCTCCACAATCAATAAGAATTTTTAATACTTTAGACAGATAAAGGTAATTAATTCCCATCTCTTTTTTTATTTCAGTTAAATAAGTCTTATTATTCTTTTCTAAAGCAAAAGATGTAATCAGAAGCCTCTTCTTCAAGACATCAAAAAACTCTTTCTCTCCTGGATCTCTAAATCTAAAATCACTCAAACCAAACACCTGTATTGACATTTTATAGCTAAGATGATATATTAACAGTCAATAAGGCATAGGCATAGCTTTCTTTTTAGAAAGAATAAGCACTAACCAGTTTTATTTAAAGCCCAGTTTTCTGGGTTTTTTGCCATTCAGGAAAAACATATGAGATATTTAATGCCGCCTTGATCTTCCTCCATACCGGAGGAATCAAGATGCAAAGAAACGAAATCAGAAAAAAAGTATTATCGAAAGATAATATTAATCGAATCTCTAACACAGGATACTGGGTTACTGACAATCACGGCTCTCAAGTAATAGAGTACTTTGAAGATAACGACCTTGATTATGAGTACGCAAATTCAGCGATCAGAAAGAAGGTAATTAAAGAATATATTGTAAAGCGTATTGACAATATCTTAGATGAGTTAGAGTTAATCGAAGGACAAAATATATTTAGGACCATTTATGCTGAAAGCTTCCCTAATGTCCATAGAGGCTATTTAGGAAAATACTGGAGCACAAGGAGAGATACCAATCCTTGCGTTGAGAGAGATAGCTCAAAAGCCCTAGAAATAACAATATCAACCAAGGCAGATGATGATTTCATAAATTATTATGAAACTGCCCTATCAAGGCTTGATTATGTTTTTGGTGATAGAGAGGAAGAAGTTCAGCTGAATGAATTTCAAGACATAGAATTCAAAATAATAGAAATAAACTAACATAAGCCACACATTTACCTGTGTGGCTTATTTTTTAATAAAAATGCCAGCTCGATGGCTGGCATTAATACTTACTTCTTAAGATTAAACTTTAAACTTAGAAACCATCTCACTAAGATTTGAAGCTCCATCATTTAGATTCGATGAATCATCCCTGTTGGAAACTGCACTTTGAGATAGATCATCAGATACAGTCTTAATTCTAACAATATTTTCAGAAACCTCTTCCGTTGCTTGAGTCTGTTGTTCTACAGCTGTAGCAATTTGAGCAGACTTGTCTGTTATTTTTTGAATAGAATCATTAATCTCATCAAATACAACAGATACTGAATTTGATTCATCAACAGTATCAACAGCCAATGCAGCACTGCTTGTCATCAATAGAGTTGCCTTAGACATAATCGATTGAAGCTTTTCAATAGTTGCCTGGATTTCTTCAGTAGATTTTTGTGTTCTTTGTGATAAAACTCGAACCTCATCGGCAACAACTGCAAAACCACGCCCTTGCTCACCTGCACGAGCAGCCTCAATTGCAGCATTAAGTGCCAATAGGTTTGTTTGCTCTGCAATATTTTGAATTGCATCAAGAACACTATCAATATCTGACACATGAGTATTAAGATTCTCAATAACTTCAGATGTTTGAGTGATTTCACCTGACAGATTGTTAATTGACTCAATAGATGATTGAACAATTAGTCGGCCATTTTCTGCAAACTCAGATGATTCTTGGGCAGATTTTGCTGTATCTTCAGCATTTCTAGCAATTTCTGTAGATGCTGAACTCATCTCATTCATTGCCGTAGCAACCATATCAATATCAGATTGCTGAGAGTCAATAGATGAAGACATTTCCTGAGAAAGACTATCACTTCTAACAGCCATGTCTTTAAGTTCTACTGACTGTTTATTAACGTTTGAAATAAGCTCCCTTTGACTTTCAATAAAATCATTGAATGAATAAGCAAGCTCTCCCACTTCATCATTTGTCTTAACTTTAATTTTATTTGTTAGGTCGCCACCACCAGCTGCAATATCTTTCAATGAATTAGTTACTTCTTTTAGAGGACCAAGAAGTCTACCAATCAGAACAAACATAAACACTGAACAGCCAACAATAACAAGAAGAACAGTAACTAATTGCTTAATAAGATCTTCATAAATAGGACCCAATAGAGATGAGTTATTAATAATAACAACTGTTTTAAGATCGGTATCTTGAATAGGTGATACATAAACATGAGAATCAACACCATTAACAAGCATATTAATATGTTTAGGCTCATCAAACACACTGAGATCCATATCAATTCCAAGTTCAGAGACTGGATTAGTGATTAATTCTGTATTTTTATGAGTAAAAATATTGCCATTTTTTGAAACTACAAAAATATCGCCATCACCAGGAAGAATTATTTTATCAAGACCAGAAATAAGGTCTTCAATTTTAACATCGGCTCCCATAACAACCTGTTGTCCATGGAAATTAATCTTCTTACCCAGAGAAACAACCATTTCTCCTGTCGCGCTAGCAAAAGTAGGATTATCCATAAAAACTTTATCTGGCTCTGCCATTGCATTTATATACCAACCCCATTTTCTAGGATCTTTATTACCTTCAGGAAGAAACACTCTGTTGGCATTTACCTGTGTACCATCATCATATGCAAGAAAAACATTATCAAAGTCACCAGACATTTTAATTACGCCTAAAATAGCTGTAATTACCAATCTAGGCGCTTTTACCGGCAGTGAAGAGACTGCATTGCCTTTTTGCTTAATCCAGTTTTGTGTTGATTGATTATATCCATTTGTTGCTGACTCGATTCTTTCTGATGTCTGCTGTTGCATTCTATCCATGGATGACATAAACCCATATCCACCGACCAATCCAGCACCCAAAAACACAGCAAGACATGCTGTAGCTGTTAATTTTGCTCTTAAACTTAATTTTATTGCCATTCTTTAACCTTACATATATTCAAAAAGATGTTTAATTTAACAATAATTAATGTTATGTCAATAATTCAATTGATAAGGATAAATAAATGCGACAAATCTAACAAAATGTGCAATTTATTTCATTTGCACAGTCTCATCAAATCCTTTTTTCATAGGGGAAATTAGAAAATCAAGAAAGGTTCTTTTTCCAATTGCAACATCAGCAGTCAAAGTCATGCCTAGATCAATACTCTTTTCAAAATTTGAAATGTCATCTTTACTAATTTTTACTAACGCAGGAAAAACCTCTCCTAGTTGCTCATTGACAACAGAATCTTCAAAAATATTAATCAGTTCACCATTAACTGTGCCAAATTTGGTAAAGTCATAGGAGTCTAACTTAATGTTAACCCTGTCTCCTTTAGAAACATATCCTCTATCAGTATTTAGAATCATTATTTCTGCAAAAATATCATCATTGAAAGGAATTATCTTCATAACAACCTCTCCTGACTGAATAAGCGATCCCACATTGTAGGCACTAACCTCTGAAACATAACCCTTCTTATTACTATGAATCTGATAATGTCTCAAAGATAAATTAAGCTTTTCTAAGTCGCTCTTTATTTGATTTATTTCTGCTGAGTACTGATTGTATTCTTTACTATAATTACTTATTAAATCAAGAAAATAAGTATCTCTTTCCAAAATCAATGCAGATTTCTGTTTGTTTAGCTTAATAATATTTTTTTCTTGACCTTTAATCTGGTACTTCATATTTATGTAAGACTCTGCATGCTGATATGTTCCCACAATATCAGTCATTCCCTTGCCAGATAACTTCATAAAGCTATCATTTTTCTTTTTTAAAAGAGGAAGGACTTCTTTTCCCTTATCAACTTCATTTTTAACAATTGAAATCTCAGTCTCAATAAGCTCAATATTCCTCGTGTATTCTCTATATTTACTCTGATAAAGATTAATAAAGGTTTGCGACTCACTTCTCATTTCATAAGATATATCAGAAGCTGCTATCTTACTTTTGTAGACCAGCTCCATCAACAAAGAAAGCTCACTTAAAATCAAATCAATTTTGAAAGTATTTTGTTGCAAAGTATCTAGATTGAAAGATGATTTATCAATATCTTTTTCAATATCTCTTTTATCAAATTCAACCAATAATTCTCCTTTTTCAACAAGATCTCCGTCTTTAACAAAGACATTCCCAACATTTGCCGATACAAACGACTTCATCTCTTGAGCACGAGACGATGGAATTATTTTTCCTCTGGAAGAGGAGACGACATCAACTTCAGAAAAATAGGACCACCCAACAAGAAATGTAATCATTATAATTATCACATAAAGAATTGCCCTTCCTGCCCAGCTTGGCTTAGTAAGCTGCAATGAGATATCATCTGGATGAAATCCCAATTCTTCCTTAAAATCATCCTTCATTATGAATACTCCACAATTTAGAAAATTGACCACCTTTACTTACTAGCTGCTCAAATGAACCAGACTCTACAATTTCTCCTTTATCCATAACTACTATTTTGTCCATTTTTTCAATTGAGGCCAATCTATGTGTAATCATTATAAAAGACTTACCCTCAGAAATTAGCTCCAAATTATTTAAAATCGCTCTTTCTGACTCATAATCTAAAGCGCTAGTAGCCTCATCAAATATTAAAATATCAGGATCTGATAATAATGTTCTAGCAATCACTATTCTTTGCTTTTGACCTCCTGATAGACCATCTCCGTTTTCACCAAGCTCAGTACCATATCCATTAGGAAACTCAGAAATAAAATCATGACATCCGGCAACGGTACAAGCTTCAATTATTTCTTTAATAGATTTGTTTCCAGATTTCATTGTTAGGTTATCAATTAAAGAGCCTTTAAATAAGGTTGAGTCTTGCTGAACAACCCCTATTCTTTGTCTTAACTTATTTGAATCCAAAGATGTAGTGTCAATGCCATCAATATAAACCCGGCCTTTGCTTGGAGCAAATAATCTATTAATTAGCTTATATAGAGTGCTCTTTCCAGACCCAGAAGATCCAACTATTGCAACATTTTCACCAGGTTTAACTTGCATGCTTAAATTCTTAATAACATCTTCCGATGAACCATTGTATCTATATGATATTTTTTTAAGTAATATGTGACCTGTAAACTTCTCCTTAGACATTGCCTTACTAGGCTCAAATTCACGTGGTGTTTTCATTATATCGCCTACTCTATTTAGGCCAACAATTGCTTGTTGGAAGTCTTGCCAGACCTGTGCCAGCTTTAGTATCGGCTGTGATACTCTTCCAGCAATCATATTAAACGCAATTAACTGACCTACTGTTATTTGAGATTCTATAACCATTCCCGCACCAAAATAAAGAATTGCTATTCCTGTTATTTTGCTAGTTCCCTGAGTTAGAGTATTAAATAGATTTGATAATTGCGATGACTCGAATTTTGTTTTTATGTAATCAGAATTTTTTTCATTCCATTTTGATTTAAATTTAGATTCAATAGCATTTGACTTGATGGTTTCAGAACCTGAAATTGACTCGACTAAAAACGAGTGATTCTCTGCCCCCTGTGCAAAATTTTCTTCAAGCTTAGACTTGAGCATTGGGGTTATTGCTATAGCTATCAATATGTAAACAGGAATAGACACAAGAACCACTAGAAATAGTGATGAGTTTATATTGAATAGCACAACTAGAAATACAAAAAGAAATAGAACATCAATTGTCAAGAGCATTCCTGTATTTGTCAGAAAGCTTCTAACGGAATCAATCTCCTTAATTCTAGTTACAATTTCACCAACCCTTCTTGTCTTAAAATAAGAGATAGGAAGATCTAGTAGATGAGAGTAAATGGCCGAACTACATTCTGAGTCAACTCTTGATGTTGTATGAGATAATAAATATGTTCTTAGATATCCTAATGCCGCATCAAATATTGTTGCTGCCACAAATGCAATAACAAGAACAGTTAAAGTTCCGTATGCTTGGTTTGTTACTACTTTATCTATTGTAATTTGAAAAAAGAAAGGAGTTACTAGTGCTAATATCTGTATGAAAAATGAAGCTGCAATTATTTCATAAAAATGCTTTTTGTGTTTTTTAAAAAAGGAAAAAAACCAAGATATACCATAGCTTTCAGAAGCAGACAGTCTTGATTTCTTCATTAATATTACAGATTGAAATCTTTTACTCAATTCACTAGTTGAAACTTCAATTTTCTCATTTTTTTCAACAGAATGAAGAGTGCTATATCCATCTTTCTGATTAATGTTAAAAAACACTTCTCCACTTTCATTAATTAAAATGGATAATTTAGGAAGTTTTTCTAAGTTTAGCTTTTTTGAGCTCTTTAGAGATACTTTGAATCCCGCCTTTTTAAGACAAGACATAATTGCAATTTCATTTGTCTTTTTAGATTCAAGATCTAGTTCAGATGACAAAAAATCAAAGTCTATTGGCTCTTCATTAAGAGCAGAAACAATACCGACAGTATCACTAACAAGTTTTAAATTTACCAAAAAAAGCCCTCCATGGATGAAGGGCAATTATATTGGTTTATATGTTAAATGTCAATATTATTGAGGTATAACTTCGCTATTGATAACAATATGCTCTTCAATATCACCATTTGACTCTGACAGATCACTAGATATCGACATTGCCACTTGGTTTATTGTTGTTTCTTCTTGATGCTCATCAAGTTCAACCAGAAGATTGTCCCAGATTATTGATGTTCCATCTTGAAATTCAATAACTTCTATCTTGTATCCAGAGCTGCTATTTCCATATGTCAGCCAATTAGTGACTGTTATTGAACCCTCACCAATATGAATAATTAAGTCATTACTATTTTCCTCAGAAAAACTATAGCTTACATCTGACAAACTAATGTCTTCACCAAATACCAGCTTATCAACTCTGTAGTCCAGGCCATTTGATGATACACTTGCCTCATTAATAACATCATGACCATCGCCCAAATTATAGTAATAAGTGTCGCCATGGTAAGTGCCGTGAAGCATGTCATTACCTGTTCCACCTTCGTAGCTTTGGCCAACTTCACGATAACTATAACTTGAACTACTCATACCTCTATAATCATCAGCGCTATCGCCCAATACATCGTCTCCAGCACCACCAATCAAGGTATCCTTACCGTAACCACCGGTAATAATATCATTGCCATCACCGCCAAGAAGAATATCATCACCACTACCGCCAGAGATAATGTCATCACCATCACCACCAGAAATCACATCTGAAAAATCAGTACCTATGACATTATCATTGTTTTTTGACATATGAAATTCGCCTTTATCAAACCCTTTCATATTCATTTCATTGCTAGAATCCATAATATATACATTCTCGGCCTTGAAATAATCAAATATTTCTTTATCAACACCCTCTCCAGAATACATTTTCATAATAAATTCTTTTTCATTCCAATCAGAAAGAGTTGAAGACATAAGTTCTTTCAACTTAATTACATCCCTAGATGCATCTAAAGGACTCTCTGACAACAATAAATATTCTTCAAAAATATCAATTGAGATAGAACCTTCTTGCAACTCATTAGCTATTGACAATAATTCTTTGTCAATAGAGTTAACCATTAAGTTTCTAAATAGATAATTTGATAATTCATCAAAGTAATTATTAACTCCATCAAAATCAATATTACCTATTGAACCAGGAGCACTTGACCAAATTATCATTCCTGAGAAAGACTCACAAATTGATAATTTATCAAATACTGTTAGGCTTATTCCTTTTCTCAGGCCAAAATAATTTTCATATTCAGAAAATCTTTCTTCATAGTTTTCTATATAAGAGGTTTTAGACCATTCATATAAAACTTTATGAATTCCATCTTTCATATTGTTAATATTTTTAGAGTTTATAAGTTCATACACACTATCTTTTAAATCTGGGCTTAATGTCATAGACTCTGAAATACTTCTTATTGCGTTAAATCCAGAGTTATTCATATAGCTAGATAATTCTTCTGAAATCTCAATTTCACCATCAAAAAAGCCATCATAGTTATTTGCAAGAAAATTAATAGCGCCAATTTCATTTGTTTCGCCATCTTTATTTTTATAGCTTCCAGAATATGCAACTTCATTTCCTGAAATTATTTTTCCATCTGACGCATTATCAAGACTAATACTTTCTATATTAGAATCTTCAATATTAATCAACTCAGACGATTGAGATATTCCATCATAATTAAAATCCTGCCATATTTTTAATTTTAACCAATGGTCATCATCACTAGAAATAATGCCGTCACCATTAGAATCAATAGAAGAAAGAGCATCAAATCCATTTTCAGCTAAGACATATTCCCCATCATCATTCATTTTTGAAAAGTTATCTCCAAAAATTTCTTTTCCTGAATCAATCAGCCCATTTCCACTTATATCAATAGCCAAAATCGCATCATCAGAACTAACCCAGCCGGTTCTTTCTTTTCTTCCATCACCTTCATGGTCAAAGTAAACTCCATTTGTAACATGCGTTAGCTCAATTCCATCCCCATCTAGATCAAGAATTAGCGGATCTCTTCTAATAATTTCAGGAGCAACAGTATCCTGATCTACAATAGGAGGACTAGGAAGCTCATCAACGTTTTCACTATCAGAAGGTGGTGGAGGCGTCAACTCGTTTTTAAATGTATTGTAAATCTCCAACAGATCACCTTCTACTACTTCAAAAAGGTTTCTTGATCTTTCAACCATTGAATTAAATCCATTGTGAGATGCATTTCCAATAAAACTAAAAATATCCCTACTCTCTAGATTTCTTAACGTTTCTAATAAATTATCAGAATCACCATCAATACTTAAAGTACCATCCTTAATATTGGAAATATTTATTTCCCACTCATAATTATCTATGTCATCATTAGATATCTCCAAATCACCATAGTTATCCAAAATTTTCATAAATTTATTAAATATTGCATTTGTTCTTTGTTCTTTGTCTGGATTATTTAAGATGAATTCATCTTTAAATTCTTTGAATTTATCTTCAACACTTTCAGAGTAGTTATCAATGTCATTATTTATTTTTGAATCTTGATATTCATTCAGAACATTAACCAATGATGTCTTCACAGTACTAGTCATAGAATAAATCCAATTTTCAAAGACATCTCCATTAGTTATCTCTTTATAATCAGCATCCATTTCTTTAAAATAACTAGAAAGAATCTCATCTTGTTCTGTTATTGTATAAGTATTAAAATCACGCTCTAACGTTTTTGAATCTTTATATTTTTCAATAAAATCGTGAAATATAGTATCTATCTGTTCGTTTAGAATATCCATATTATTATTAAGAGTATTTGCAGCATCTTCGCTTATTTCAATACCACTAAAGTTGAAGTCAAACTTAAATCTATCTACAGAAGAAATCATTTCCTCCCTTACACTTTCAATCTCCACAAGAAAGTCAAGCTCAGGACTATAAATATGTCCTGCGAAATCAGAAATATTCAAGCCAAGATTATCTGATATCGTCTGCAAATCTTCTAGATTTAATTCAAAATCATTTTTGCCAGAAAACCATTTTTTTAAGCTATATAAGTTAATACCAAATGGTGAAAAGCTACTATCAAGACCTGCTGAGTCTAATGCTGCCAAGAATGACAGTTCTTTTAATGCAGTCGTGTAATTTATCTCATCTTCATTTTCAACTCTAGTAAGTGTTCCTAATACACTTTTAATATAAGTGTTTGCAAGTTCAGTAGGACTATTACTGCTTTCAATTATTTCAGTTATAGAATTTAATTCAAAAAAATCAATTTGTTCATCTGATAATTTAACTTTGAAATCATCCAGGGTTCTATTTACAGCAAAAGACAAAAGGGATCTTATTTTCGTCCAATCATCCCCGCTTAAATTAGAGAAAACATCCCCTATGCCTATCAATGATTCACTCCAAACCTCTTTAAGTTCAAAAGCCATGGCCACTGGACCTATAAATAATGCCTTAAATAAACCAATATCACCTTCTATCATTCTAATTAAATCAGTATTTCTTATTTTTTCAGATTCTTGAGTAAGCAAAAAAGAATCATGTAAAAGTTCAGAAACCCCAACACTTTCATAGTTTTCAAATCCACTTTGTGTGTAGTTTCCATTTTTAATGTAATTTACTACACTTGCCATACTATGAGCACTAATAATATCCACAGGAATTATTCCATTCTCATCTACACCTGCAAAATACTCAACATCTCCTACCAAATGTTTTGAAAGCATAGTAACAAAATCATTTTTATGAGAAACATGAAATGTATTGCCTATACTATTAGTTGAGTAACTGCCTACAGATTCATATTCATCATAAACACTTTGTATTCCAAGAGCATTAAAAGTATAAAGGTTCATTTTCATATCAAAAAATGAGTCATTGTATTTTTCTTCATAATCTTCTGAAAAACTTAATGCAAAATACTCTGCAAGAGCACCACCTAGAGAGTGCCCTGTTGCAGACATAGAAAAATCACTAATACTCCACTTTGAAGAGTGCTCCTTGATACAACTAGAAACATTATCCATAATCTCTTCTCTATTAGGCATAAACTCTAATCTAGCGGCATTTAAATCAGTGAATACATCATCAACACTCTCAGTTCCAGCAAAAGTTGTAATGTATTCATTTCTAACACTATTATAATAAACTTGATATTCCGCATCTACTCCAGACTTAAAATTACCAATAAGAATTGAGTTTGAATTATTCTCTAAATCACCTATGTTTGCACTAGAATAGCTATAAACAGCACTAGAGAGTTCAGCGTAATCGATAATATTTTTCTTTGATGATATTGACATTTCATATACCTTTTATTTGTTATTTGTTGCTAAGTTTGTGTCTATAAAGATTAATTTCTTCATTAGAATCTCGATCTGTCCAGTAAGCATATCCATTATTAATGCCTGTAACCTTACTTCCAGACGATTTCAAGAAAACCATATAATTTTCTTCGCCATCCTTATTTATTACAATATAATGATACTTCTTTTCTTCGGTTTTATTGTTAATATGCCTCAGATAAAAAAGATCATCTGCAATTACTTTTCTAATAATGTAAATTTCTCCAGTATGCGAATCTACATATGGATATGGCAAGTACTCAATCTTTCCATACTCACTACAATAAAGGTCTGAATCAAAATTAAAATCACCAATTTTCATTCTCTTTATTTTGAAGTAGTACTTATCATTCTTAAACTCATCAAAAACAAAATAAAGACCTAATAAGTGCTCTTGGTTTCTTTTTTTAAAGCAATCATAAAAACTAACAACATTAAGTGCTAGCCAACTATAATCTTTACCTGATGTGTTTTTATCAGTATTTTGTGTAATTGCTCTTACCTTTGTCCTAACTAAGTGCTCACTGTCTTCGTCAAAAGGCTCAATTCCCTCATCATAGCTTAAGGCAACTGAGTCATAATCAATCCCACCAATCGGTAGTGATTCTTTATCGACATCTATTTTTTTTACTTTTAACTCATTCCAGCCTTTATCTTCACGCTCATAGATATTAGGTACATAGACCACATCATCTACTATCTTTATCCTAAACTTCTCATGCCCTGCAAAATCACCTTCTGAATAAGGAGAAGAAAAAGAATCAACAAATTTACCTTTCTCTAAGTTTGCCACAATAAATCCTGAAAATGGATAATTGGCGACAGTGTTTCTCATCCTGTATGTTACATGCTTATTGTTAAAAGAAGCTGAATTAATATGGACATAGACTAATTCTTTATTTATTTCATATGTATCGACCAGATCATAATCCGAAACAATTGTGGCATCCAAAAGATGCTCTTTACTGTCTTTAATTTCTTTATCTGGACTACACCCTATTAAAAAAAATAATATTAAAAATAAGTAATTTTTCACTTTAAAACCTCCATTATGAACTTCGCATTATAAGTAAAAAACACATAAATTGTCAATAGAGAAATCAAGGAAAACTTATTTTCCATGACGAAAAAAAGCTTATATATCATTATGGTACATGGTTTTAAATATACAGATCAAAAAACCAAAACAAAAAGAATAAAAATGATGAAACATGGAACCGCCTAATAGAAAGTATTAATTTTAACTTATCCATTTCTCTCATTAGGCAAATTATTTCAAGACTGACTATTGTTCCGTCCTCTATTGACATGGACACTAATAAGCTGTATAGTAATGCTGTTTTTAATTATTTAAGGCTGTTACAATGGGCGGACACGTTAAGCTAATCATCAGAAAGGAATCAGGCGAAATTTACAGTGGGACAACTCATACAAATCCACTAACCTACAAATTCATTAATAAAGACTTTCTAACAGGAAAAACAGTTGATCAATGTATCAAGGCCAATATTGCTTGGGAAACCCAAGAAAAAGTCCCTTGCTCACTTATGTCGCCTATTGAATATGGCATTGTCCTATTTGACTTCAAGACAAAAACAATCCTTGACTGGCAGGGCTATACATCACTAAATCGCTCTCTTATTTATAATGATATGACTCAACTCACTATGATTATGAGCTTTCTTGAAAAGGAAGATGTTGATGATGAAGTCATTGACTACATTAAAAGCAGTGCTTGTAATGGCAGTGAGATTCAAGATACCTTGAGATTGTTTGAAAACGGTTCTCATATTGGCTACTCACAACACAGCAATCTGTTTCCCGGCCAGAGTATCAAAACAGAATGTTCAGACTTTAAAAAGGTTATGACATTTGGCCTAGCCAATGAAAGAACACGCTTTAAGTATGAAGAAGGTGATACAAGCATTCAAAGTTACACAAACAACTTGTTTGGTTTTGAATATAGAGCTTTTTCTGAAAATGAACCTGAGAGCTCAGATCAAATGAAGCTAGCTATTACTGAATTAGGCATTGATATTTGTGAGCAAAGCCTAGATTCTTGGAGAGAGTACGATGCTCGATACTAGGAAGCAAATCCTACTAATTTCTGCACTTTCCTTGGTCTTCTCATATGGAGCAGTAGCTTCTAGCAATACTTCAAGTAATGCTAAAGAAATATCTATGCTTACTATGTATACATACGGGAAAGCCAATCTAAATGGAAAAATAGACAAAGAAACATTCACCAAAGCTGTAAGTGAATATCTTAGAGTTAAGAAAAGAAAAAACATACTAACGCTCATTGACTATACAAAGCCATCAAATGAGAAAAGGCTTTATGTGTTTAATATGGACACCGGAAGTCTTCTTTACCATACTTATGTATCACATGGAAAAGGAAGCGGAATGGGAAAGGTGCCAAAGCAGTTTTCTAATAATGTTGAATCATGGCAAACATCCCTTGGAACATTTGTCACAACAGAAACATACTATGGTAAAAATGGCTATTCCTTAGTTCTAGAAGGTAAATCAGGCGTTCTAAATAGCAATGCAAAGCGAAGATACATTGTTTTTCATGGCGCTGATTATTCTGAGCAGGCATTTATAGATAAACACGGTCAACTCGGCACTAGCCATGGCTGCCCTGCTGTTCCAAAATCTTTATCTAAAAACATTATCGATACCATAAAACAGGGCAGTGTAATCTACTCTCATGGAGTCGATGAAGACATGTATAATTTACCTATTATCAACATGCCTCAAAAAGTTGCAAAGCTTGCCAAACTATTTTCCAAATCCTAAATAGAAAATGCCTGCTCGTTATCGCACTGTGTTAACGGGCTCATTTCTTTCGCTTCTTCAATTGCCATTCTAATAGCATCAAAAATAGATTCATCTTTTAAGCTTGCGCTATCTCTTAAATCATAGCAATCAGAATAAAAGTCAGCACCTAGACTCCTAATCTTTTTAGCCTCATCAATAGACGAAATACTATCTCTATGATTAAGAATAAACTCCACATAGTTTACATCCTTTATACACGTATAAGACTTCGTGAATGTCTCAGGATTAATCAAATCAAACCTATTATTATCCAATAGGTCAAATAGCACATCTTCATCCATATGACTATTTTTTTCAATAAGCTGATCTATGACGCCATCAATAACATCTTCAGTCCAAGAGCCAATAGATGCAGGCCTGGAATCAATTCCAGGATTAGAGTCCAGTCTTTCCCAAGCTTCTATTGACTTCGAACTGTTCGAACCCTCTCTGCTGGACATTAAATTAAACCCTTTGTCTCTTAGCGCCATCATTGTGAAGCAGTACATAGCTCCTCCAATCGATGGATATGCAGCAGACCCAAGAACATGATATTCATTATCACTATATATGGTTGCTGATACGGTTCCTAAAACAATATGTTGATTATTTTTCTTAATATAAAGAGTAAGGTCAATAGATTCACTCGACTCTTCTACCAACAAAGATGGCTTCATTGGTTTTAATTTATTTAAAACACCTGTAAAATATGGGGAATTCATCAATACAGCTCCTTTTTTATTTAAGCAACACTAACATATTTAGCAATCTAAATCAATTGACACTAATCGGGCATTCTGTTATATTATGTGTATTATTATTAATGGATACTAACATGAAAAAAATTGGAATTTTTGGTTCTGCATTCGGCCCTCCTACACTAGGGCACAAAGATCTTATTGAGCAAGCTAAAGCTTCTCTGGATGAGATTTGGTTAATTCCTTCATTTGCACATGGATTTGGAAAGAAAATGTTCCCTTATGATTTCAGGGTTGAACTAACTAAGGCATTTGCAAATGATCTAGATATTGATGGCGTGTTAGCTAAAGATATAGAAGGAAACATGGAACAAGTCATTACCGGTGAACCAATTTACACCTATGACCTGCTTTGCTTTATTCATAACACACTTAAAAAATCGCCTTTAGGTGAAGAATTTGAACTTCATTTCATTATGGGCCCTGACAACGCTGAAGCATGGAAAAAATTCTACAAATCAGAAGAGATCGAGAAGAACTGGAATCTTTTCATTGGCAAAGAAACTAAAAGCATTAGAAGCACAGTTGTTCGAAACAGAATTGCCTCTGATGAATTTATTGGCGATCTAGTGACTCCTTCTGTGGAATCCCTTATGAAAGACGCGCCGAAGGAAGTACTGGAATTAATTCGCCTACAGGCGGCAAACAAATAAAGGCGAAAGCCGAATTTAGGTATTAAAAAATGGACATGAGTAAAAAAGATGTAAGTGTGCTAGTAATACCGCGCCACATCATTGAATCTGGCGACATTAGCTATACACTCAAAGGTGTTAAGTCTGGACAATATACACCTATCGAGCCATTACACATTGTTGTAGATGGCTACAATGAAGATCAGCGCGAAATATATGTGATTCCTGAAGTTAAAAGATACTTTAAGCGACTTGTTAAGAGACACTCTGATTGGCTTAAAACTTCGGTTTCACCAGAAACAATCATGATCATTGTTCAGTGTTTGCTGGCAAAAAAGACGACAGACACATCAGGACCTATAGGTGCCAATATGAAGCAAATTCATATTAAGCAAAGCGAATGGGGAGCACTAGCCCAAAAGTGGGTAACAAGCTCAAGCAGCGGCCTAGATTTGGCCTCTCATATTTTGTTTGACGCCTTCCCTATGATGAGTCCTTTTGAAGGATTCAAAACAAATGATCATAATCTTAATCTTGTTAAGAAAATGGTGGAAAGAGGATATCCTGAATCTATTGAATTTATCAAAAACGGAACAGGCGCTATTAAGGTTTTTCAATTCATGGAAAACTCTATTGAAATTAGAGTCTATATGAAAAGAGGATTTTCTTTTACTCATCAAAGTTTTTTACTTGATATTCCTGACATTAATATCGAAGAGAATGCAAATCAGTTGCGTGAAGATTTTGTGGAGGGACTTGAGTTAACTATTTCAGAGTTGGAGTCAGGAGATAAAGCCGATGAAAAAGTTCATTAAAAATATTCGCTTAGGATTTACAGCGAAAAAACTTGACGACATTAAGCCAATCACGAACAAAGAGTATATCGCGTATTTTGCTTTTGGCCTGCTGATTTCTTTCATCACAATTTCAATATCTATACTTCTAATTATCGAAGCTAAAAATCTACCTTTAATGATAGTTGCGCTAGTATTTTTCTGCATTGGTTGGGCTGCATTACTGTCCCTTTCAAGCCTAAAAAAAGCCAGCTACAATCTTTTAGATGACACATATAATTCTGAAGGAAAGTATGGGAGACATATTCTTTATCTAATTGAAAAACAAGACTGTTTTTATCATTTTCAACACCTTTTTATTCAAAGGCTAATTACAATTGAAAATAAAAACCAAAAAAAGAAGCGATGGGGCTTAAAATAATGGACACTACAAAAATTTTAGAAAAGGTTTTTACTGAAGGAATCTCTAAATCTATTGGAAAAACAGATATCGACCCAATAGTCTACTTAGGCAAGCCTGATAAAACAATTGCCTACAAGCTACCAAAAGAGAAGAATCCTAGTAATGCACTTATCCAAGGTGAGTTTCTTAGATATGCAGCAATACAAGAGCAACTAGCATTTATCTGTATCGCAGTGAAAGCATATGCAATGCCACCTTCAGACATGGAAAAGCTCACGGATTTAGAAAGAGCTGAGTTGATGGAGCACAATGGACAGGGGTTCCTTAATCACCCCAAGACTATTGAAATCCTACAATTGCATTGCGAAACACCAAAGCAAGTTGAATTTCAGTCATATAGGATCGTTAGAGGCGTAGGCAACATGATTGTGAACATCAAAAAAATTGATGAAATGCACTCTAAAGGACGAATTGAAGAAATACCAGTCAGCTCGCCTATTTGTGATCTATATCGCGGACAAGTAACTAATCTTATGGAAGTTGAAATTCACATTCAGGATCAGTTTGACAACAAGCTTCGTGAACTTTTTAGACTTTAAATATTTGACTTTACATTAATTTATTATTTACTGACATAGCTTTACATTTGAAATGTTTTAATGTTATTAGTAAATAATAAAAATGGTAATCATAATGAAAAAACTAATAATCACCGCTATTGCGGCAACAATCGCCCTATCTTCTCCACTTGCACTTGCAAAAGATGGAGAAAAACGAAAGCATAAGCCTTCAGTAGATAAGATCTTTGAGAAATTTGACACAGATGGTGATGGCAAACTATCTAAAGAAGAGTTTAAAAACCTTAGGTCCGAAATGAAAAAAAGACACCAATCAAAAGAACATAAAGGACATAAAGGCTATAAAGACAAAGCCTAGTCAACATGAAAAAAGCCCAAATGTTTTGGGCTTTTTTTGTTTTTAGGTATAATTATTAATATAATAATTGTAGGTGAAGCAAAATGAATGATGCAAAATTCAGAAAAATACAAGCAATGTTTTATGAGGGAAAAGGAATTAACCTTCTAGATATTGTTCATGAAAAAATAAAATTTGAAGATATTAAAAAGTCAGATATTAAATTACTCAATAAATGGATTAAAGAACACTCCGATATCTACAAAATGGAAAAGGTAATTCTTTACCATGGAACGTCTAAAAGACATGACATAGAAAACGAAGGAATACTAAAAACATCAATGAAATCTAAAAGAAGTATTCAATCTGAAACTGGATACACTTATCTTTCAATATATCCAGAATCTGCAAAATCGTTTGCAAGCATGGGATATCCAAATGAAGAAATTAAGATTTACGCAGTTGAAGTGCCGGTCAAAGATTTACTTCCTGACCATGATCAGCTTAAAAATAAAAGACAATGGTCAGAAGGAAAATCAGACATAGGGAAAACAATTGCTGACAGCCTTGCCTATGGAAGTGGTGCTCGATTAAAAAGAAATATTGAGCCTTATGAAGTAAGGGATGTAACCGAAATTATACTATCAAGAGATTTTGAGACAGTAAAAGGCGGTAAAAGCTCCATAGAGCCATCTTTATCATCATCTTTTGATAATGGGTTTAACTATAACTAAATAGCCTCACAACCAATCAAAGACAACAATAATCAGTCCGGCCAATCATCTTAGTGGCCGGACCTTATTTTCTCTATTTGTTATCCAAATGCTTCCCGCAATGAAAAATAACCAGCTTTTCATTAATGACATTAAAGTGAACTCTCAATGTCTCTCTTTCATTATGTGCCACACCAAATCTCAGGTGCTTATCAAAATAAAAATTCTCACCATTGTATTTACCTGTTCTCTTCGCTTTAAGTGCAGGATTTCCATCTATTGTTTTAGATTCATTGGCTGAAAAAACCTTAACAGGGAAACACTTTCTAGCTTCTGAATCAGGATTTCCACTATTAATTCCTACCAGGTAAGAGTTAATTAATAGCATTAGATTCTTCCAAAGCGCTGCCTTATTTTGAAAGCCTGTTTCTTTAGAAGATTTAATTGCAGAATCCATTATATAAACTGAGTCAGGATATATAACTGAGCAACACTCTAGCATCTCTTCAATAGAGCAATCATCTGGATTATATAAAACTCTTTGAATAACACTCCTTGCTTGTGTGCTCATGCCATTTTTTAGTTTTGAATTTTTCAATTCATTAAGAGAGTTTCTTTCAGCCTTAATTTGCTCTCTTTCCGCATTCAATTCCACCTGACACCTGGATAGCTTACTCTCCAAGGACTTAATCACTTCTGAACTATATTCATTGATGATTAATTCGTTTTTATCATTTTCAACCTCAATTTCTTCGGTAACAATATAGGTGTCATCAATAATTGTCCCTAGTCTTTCTAATATACTCTTATAGAAAAGCCTTCCTTCTGAAACATGACGACTAACAGCACTTTCCAAAGCTTCCTTTGCCTCATTGATTTGTGTTGATACTCTTGCTATTTCGCCAGCATTTTGAATTGGATCTCCAATCCATTGTTGAATCATAGATGCTTTTTCATTCATCGAATCCTCAAGATTACTTATTTCTCCGTTAGCTTTTGCTAAATGAATAGTAAGATCAAATATTGCAGAATCTATACTGGAAAAATTTTTGTTATCAACAATCAGTCCAACTTTGTCAAGAGAAATAGATATTTCTTTAAGTAATGAAATAATGTTTTTTGGAAATAATCTATTTTCTATTTCACCATTAATCAGCAATCCTGTTTTGTTTTTAAAAACAGAGATCATTTCTGAAACTCTTTTCACTTCTTGCTCTTCTATATCCTGATCTATTCTAGACAAATCTGAAATCATGCCCTGAAGAGATTCTCTGACCTCAATGTAATAATCAATAGTTCTTTCGTTATTTGATGATGGATTCATTACATTTGACACAAAACTTGTACCAATCTCTATTGTAGATATTTTTAGCTTATGCCTAAATACTGATGACCTTAACTCTTCATATTCATCTTTTTCCAAGTAAGGGCTATAAGCTCGCTCAGAAAGTAGCTCATCCTTATCAAGATCCTCTGATTTTAATGTACAGAAATACTTATTAAATATATCTCTATACTCATGAAATACCATATCCAACAATTCCCGACAATCATTGTAAGATGCAAATGCAAATAAAGCATGTGCAGCACTCATTTCAAGTTTTGGATCTGAAAAATCTCTAATTATTTCAGGCACTAAAACAGAAAGCTCTCTTAGCCCACTATCAAAGGGCGATATATTCTTATGGTAAAGAGTATATGCTAAAGCATCTAATCCACTACCCTCAATATATTTAGGCAAAGATTTTACAAAATCACTATCTGTTATTTTGTATATACTTTCTATAGAAGCCTCTTTATCCTTCAGATAATTCAAAATCAAAAATCCTTCCACAGATTTATCAATCACATCTTGATCTAGTGCCTTACTTAATACATCTTTTCTTGCAGAAGGTATTGAAAGAAAACAAATTCCTCTTACTTGCTTATCTGTTAGCTTATGATTTCTTTTAATTAATTTAACGTATGAATCAAATATACTGTCAGAAAATGCAATTTTCATTTTCTTATCTTGTCGGACTTTATTTACAACATTTTCCAAAGTAGAGGCGCTAGCTAAAATTCTTTCTAGCTCTACACCTTTAGGCAGTCCAAATGGAAAACTTGCACTTTTTTCTTCTAGTGCATTAGATAATATATTTTCTAATGAACCTCCATTCAATAGCTCTCTTATCGCTGCCCCAATACCTGATTCTCTGTTCATTTACATCTCCGTAACCTTATTGTTATTAGTGAATATAGCGAATTTCTTTAAAAAGCATTAGCTATTATCAGTTCACCTTTTTCCGTTAAGACATTATTAGCATACAAAATAATATATTAATAGTTGTATATTTTTCAACTTATAGCTAACATGTAAAGATGTAATACAGTAAGCTGTATCCATCAGAGCTAATCTCGAAATTACAGGAGTCATTTTGGCCTACATCACTAAACATGAAGTCTCTCTTGCTATGGACAAGCTGATATCGAAATCAGAAGACATATCAGTTCAGAAGGTAAGGGCAGAATTAGGCGAAAGAGGTTCTAATTCAACCATCTCAAAATTCATAAAGGAAATTGAAGATGAGCGAAGTCAGCCATTTAAAAATCAAAAAATTAGTGAGAGGATATTACTACTTGTTGAAAATCTATCTACTGAATTAAGAAATGAATCAGAAGATATACTTGAAAGAAAAAGTAGCAACATAGACTCAAAGCTCATTGCTAAAATCAACGAGATAAAAATCATTGAAGAGCAAAAAAAATCCCTCTTAAATGAGATGTCAACACTAATTAAAGAGTCGAAAAAACTTCAAGCAAAAATAGCCTCTTTAGAGTCAAGGCTTAGCGAATCTGAATTTGATAAATCAACAACCAATAAAAGCCTAAACTCGCTAAATGAGAGACATCTGTTGTTGCTTGCTTCATTAGAAGAGCAAAAGACAGAAAAAGAATCTCTATCATCTAAATTGGATAATCTTCAAGAAAACCTAAAGCAGACTATTAAGGAATATAATGAGGAAAATAAATCATTAAGCATTAAGCTAAATTCATCAGAAACCAGGAGCTCTAGTCTTCAGGAATCCCTTTCAGAAAGCAACGCAACAATAATCGGAAAAAATAAGCTGATCGCCTCTATGGAAAAAGAGGAAAAAAGACTTCAAGATGCACTATCATCAGAGTCTATTGAGCTAAAAAAAGCAAAAGAGGAACTTGCATCAGAAAAAGAGAAACTTGCATCAGAGAAAGTCCAATCCAACCTAAAAAATAGAAAAATTAAGGACCTAGAAAAACAAAATCAAACGTTAAATAATTCATTAATTAGAGCTGAAACCTCTTTGGAAATATCAGGAAAAAGAAATAGCCAATTAACCCTAGAAAATGATCAGATTAAAGCCAAAGTAAGTGTTTTAGAATCTGAAAAGATAAATGCCGAAAAAGAAATAAAGGTAAGTGATTAGTATGGCTAGAAAACCTAGAAACGCTAAGTTAAAAAGCAAAAACTCTACAAGATCTAAGAGAAAAGGCGATCTTAAAAGCCTTAGAAGTGAGATTGGAGAAGACACTAGTCAAGTACTACCTCCTGGACATAGATTTGATTACGAGATATCAAATGTCGCCTTCTGCCTACTTGTTTCTTCATATTTTGAAAACCAAGAAACAGGACACAGCCTTGAAAAAATACTAAGGCGAGAATTAACAAAAAGAATAAAGAACCGGTCAATGTCAAAAGTAGCAAGTATACATTTTGCATCTATTGTTGATCTCGCAAGAGAAACTCCTTTAGCTATTATTGTAAAGAAAATACTAGAAGTAACATGGGATGAATACCTCATTATAAGCAGACATATGATTCAGTTTAAGGAAATCACCTACCTGGAAAGATTTAACAACTTCCTAGATGGACTTAAAAAAGAATCTTGGCAAATAAATGAAATAGATAAAAATTTCAAAGGCGTTTTTGATAATCAAGAAAGCTACATTATACTGGACAAAGACTATAAAAAGTTTTTTAATGAGGCTGGTCAAATCAGCAAGTCGTTCCACATTGCAGCTAAAAGTCACAACATTCATGTGATGACTGAGGTAGCATATCAATCAGGACTAGTGATTTATCGAAATGAAATGATGAATGGACTTTACAATCTAGTTTTTTACCCAGAAAACAATCTACCTGGCGTGGCATTTAGTCCTCCATCAGTAACTAACATTTCTCATGAGATTTAGGAAATAAAGGTAGTGCTTTTACCATTTAAAATAATAAAAGACTCATTGAGTAGCTCTCTTGATTTTATTCTAACTAACCCAGTCGTAGTTACTCTATATCTTTTGTTTATTGGCTCGTTTCATTTTCTGATACCTGTTATTGCCGATGTCCTTACATTTATCTATGTCGGCTCGGCAATGTTCTTCTTTATGGCTGCAAAGTACATTGGATTTGGCCATGAATACATGCGATACACCTACAAGAACTGCATAAATAAAATCTCAATGCTTGCAATGTTTTTAGGCGTAATTTATCTAGTTATGTACGCTACATTTATTGCACTTGAGCACTTCATACCCAGAGGAGCAATCAATGAAAGTGAAGCATCTAGTGGTACTAATTACTATGGAGCTATTACCGGATTTCTTTTCAATTCCTTAATCGATGCCTTGTATTACTATTACTTTCTTTGCTATCTGTTTTGGTATTCACATATAAAACTAAGCCCTAAAGAAACTGTTATGTGGACTTCATTTAATCTGTTAAGGCTAATACCACTATTCTTCGCTATTGCATCACTTAAACTTGTCTGCATCTTAGCACTAGACAATTACATCAAGGTAACATTTACGATTGTAAGTACATTTTCAGATATATTTATAGCTCATGTTTTTTTCAATATTGTAAATTTACCCAGAAAGCCAAAAAAGAAAAAAGCCAAATCAAAAGATAAGGCATTTATTAGAAAAGCAGCACTAGATACTTAGTTTGACATCTCAATCCATCTTGACTTAAGCATAGAATAGTAGTCTTTTGGCTCTATTCCTTTATATGCACCAATAGAGAATGCATCATTCATCTCTACAAGAGCCACAGAGCCGTCCTTAAGAATTCCAAGGTCAAATGTATAAGAACATGGGAAGTCACCCTTGGACAAGCTAACAATAGCTTCTTCGACTACATCTACAGGAATTTCCATATCGTTCTCACCAGAGTATTGGCAAACTGCAACCAAAACACCATCACTAACATACACCCTGTGCTCTGAAGTCCAATCGACCACAGAAGAAAGAAGAAGAGGCTCAACTGGATTAATATCCTTAATTGAATTAATCAAGGCATAACCCGAAGATGGACTAAAGACTTGTCCTGTAAACAACTTCCACTTAACCGGCTTAGCAAAAACCTCAGCCTCTTGTGCAATAGTTGAAATTACTTCTACTGGGTTAGAGCGCCATATATCTCTTTTAAACAAGTAATCTAATTCACAAGGATAATAATTGGGTTCTGGAACACTCTTTCCCAACAAGCTTAAGGCCCTGGTAACACATTCAATGCTTCCCACCAAAAGTTCACAGTCACTTAACTCAAAATCCTCATCAAATATTTCATCTGAAGTAAAGAATCTTGCCTTTATTCCTTCCATGATCAGGTGTTGATAAACAATCTGCTCTTCTTTGCCAAGTCCCTGCTTATATTTTTGAAGCCAAACAGCCATTAAGCTTTTACCGCCTTACCTTCTGACACTTTTGATTCAATTTCTTGGTTTTTCTTTTTTCCAAGAAACCTATCTCTTGCTGCCACATAATAAAATATCCATAAATATGTAACCATGCCATAAAACAAAACAACAGAGATAATTCCAGACCAATGACTCAATGGAAATATAAACACAAAAGGCAGTGAGAAAAATGCAACTGCAAACGGAAGAATAAATGGCCCACCAAGAATCTCGGTAGATGATATTTCCTTTGCTACTTCTATTGAAATTATACCCTTAAGTATTGGCAAATGATAAATAGGGCTCATCTTGAGTGATGAAAACATTGTATACATAAATCCAATAAATGGAAAAGCGTATAAAAAAGACAGAGCTAAAATTGGCTTTTCAGCAACATGTGATGCTGGCTCTATTTCTTCATTTAGAACATGAACTGGCGCACCTTGAACATTGCCTTGGTCAATATTCTCAGAAAGAAAGCTCAAACCACAAACAAGAATCATCATGAATAAAAATGGTTTCACAACAAGTTTTAGTGAAAATAAGATGTGCTCTTTTAACACACAAACAAATATAACCATTGATTCATTTACAAATTGAAACTTATGCCCATTATCCACTGACTCTGAAATTGCAGTTAGGAAATAACCAACAGGTGAAGACAGAGCAATAAAAATAAAAGATGCCAATACAATAGGAAGAGAAATAATTCCCAATGCTTTATCAATGTAGACTGATACCTCACCCATAAAATAGTACAATAAAACCGATACAAATGATGACCACATAATCCCTAAAAAGAAGATAAAAGGATCTCTTTTGAATAAAGAAAATGATTGTTTAGACCAATCTATAATCTCTTCCTTTGACGGAGGAGCCGGTTTTAAATTAATACTCATTTTACGCCTACTATTCCATTTCCGCTAAATATTCTTCAACTTTAGAAATTCTTCCTTCACAACCTTTATAGGCAATCATTCCCTTTTCGATAAGAGGAATAATAACATCCACATCAGGTTCTCTCATTTGCTTAAGTTTTGCCACAATATCTTTAAGTTGAATGTAATGCTTCATAAAACTTTCTTCACCAGAAGAAGAAGCATTATCAATTTTTTCTTGGATTTTCTGTTTAACAGATTCATCAATTTCAGGATTACTTAGTAAGCCATCAACAATTTTTTTGTATTCGTTATCAATCATTTTTATCACTCTTTTCTTCTTTGTTTAAAACTCTAGCTTGAACATCGCCGTCTCTTAGAGAAACTTTAATAGTATCTCCATCATTTAATGATGAAACATTACCAATTACTCTCCCTTCTGGCCCTCTCACAATTCCATATCCCTTATCAACTACCTTCATAGGGTCTTGAAACACCATTTGAGACGCATTTTCTTTAACTTCATGCCGCGCTTGAGCAGTAAGTGCTTTAGAGGACGAGATCATGCTCTGTCTTTCCAAATCAATTGATGTCTTAGCTGACTGAATTTGCTTCCTGGATTGCTCTCTCACTGAAGAGCTCAATCCATCCAGATTTAGTTTTGCATCAGAAATAGTACTTACAGCTAGTTTCTTGATCAATAAAAGATCTTGTTTGGCATTCA
The DNA here is from genome assembly GCA_036873875.1 of Laminaria ephemera. Taxonomy (NCBI): domain Eukaryota; class Phaeophyceae; order Laminariales; family Laminariaceae; genus Laminaria; species Laminaria ephemera. The sequence goes on from JAYJMJ010209185.1 coordinate 33,916, forward strand.
TTGCATTATGAGTAATTGAATTTGCCACATGAGAAATAACCAAGCTAGGTGTTGGCAATCTTAGATTTGCAATTTCATCAAGAACTGTATTATCTCTTTCGTGCCCTATTCCTACAATTACAGGAATCTTAAGCAGACAAACTCTTTTAGCTAATTCAATTTCATTTAGTGCATAAAGTCCCGCCTTATCTCCGCCGCCCCTAATGATAATTAGAGCATCATAACCATTGCCAGAATCTATTTTCCTAGCAACACTATCGATAGCATTAGAAATAGTTGATACGGCTGATTTTCCTTGGAAAGTTGCATGATAGTAATCAAATGAACACAGACCATGAGATTCAAGCTTATCTGAAGTTGTTTTAAAATCACCTAATCCAGCAGCTGCTTCAGGAGCAATTACCGCAATTCTAGTAAAATCAGTTGGCTCTCTTAAGTTCTTATTTAGATCAAGTACACCCTCATCCAAAAGCTGCTTTCTTATTTTCGCTAACTTAGCTTCCATATCACCCAAAGTAAATCTTGAATCAATATCAGAAACAACTAAGGAAAAACCAAATTGCTCATGAAAACTAACACTGGCCTTAATGAGAACCTTCATTCCACTCGCAAGCTTCATTCCTGTTTCACTCTCAAAGCGCTTAATAATACCTGCATTGCCTGCAAAAATATTAGCTCTTGTTTTGGCTAGCTCTTTACCATTACTGTCATAATCAGCGATCTCTAAATATTTATGAACACCGCCAGTAATATTAACAACATCAGCATTAATCCAGTAACCGTCAGGCATACCTCTTGTTAAAACTGACTTAACTTGCTTTAGTAACTGAGAAAGTCTTTGACCCTTAGGCAATTCAACCTCTGGCTCTTTATCAGCTGCATCAGGATTAATTTCTTTAACGTAATATTCCTTGAATTCATCATTCCAGAATTCCTTATAAGGCATTACATCTTGGCCCTCTGGAGCCATCCAGCAAACAAAGTGCTTTCCATCATAATAAGGCTTGGCACCGAGAGCCTTCACCACTTTCTCACCACCGAAGTTAACCTTCAATGGCAGATCACCACTTAAAACTAGTTTTTTCATAAATTAGCGCCAATAAAATAATAGCCATATTATACCAAATAATACAGCTATTGTCAATTTATCCTTTTCTTAGTTTACAATAATTGAGTAAACATCAATAGGAATATTGCCAAAATGTGGATGAGTTATTGTCTCTTCGACAAACCCAAGCCATGGCCTTACAATGATCTTATCAGTTTCCGTAGACTTGGGATAGCCCATCTTGATATGTATTTCATCATAGCTTCTATCAACAAGCTTCTTTTTCCAGAAATCTTTTCTTTCCCTGTATTCTAACTTCTTGTTTCCTGATTTTATATCATCAAAGTAGACTTTCTTTAAATTTAAATGAAGTATTTTCTTACTCAAAATTACCACTTCTTCTTAGGTGTGAACAGTTCATCAATCTCATCTTTTTCTTTTTCAATCGCTTCATCTCTAGCAGCATCATTTTTTCTCTTAGTCGCACTAGTTAAACTTTCAAGCTTCTCTTTCATTTTTGCCAATGCTGACTCTGAAAAATCATCGTCTTTTGACTCCAAAAGAGCAATTCCTTTTTTAAGAAGCTGTATAGCTGTTCCCATATGACCGGACTTAATAGATAACATAATCTTTGAAGAAATGTTTTCAATATTAATCCGAACTTCAATTTCTTCAAGTCGTCTCATTTCAAGGGTAAAAAACTCATTATTAATAGTACCTCTAGAGAATCCTTTTTTCACCATTCCTTTTGAAGCCTTAACCAACTTAAGCATCGCAATTGCCGCCTTATCGGCTTTAGGCACTTTCAATTTATTGAAAACCTGAGCATCCTCAAGGTTTAGTTCATTGATTTTTGCCTGCACTTCAAGCAAATCCCCAGAGTAAATTTTATTACCTGAATCAACCTCTAGTATCTCTTCTAGAGCTCGCTCAATGTTTTTTTGTAAGCAATAAAGCAATATGTTTGTGTGAGGGATATACTGAATGTTTTGTAGCAAATCCTCTGTAATGTCGATTTGATTTCTACATCTAGCTATTTCTTTTCTATCTTCCAGTCTCTTTCTCTCTTTTTGCTGAGCAACTGTCTGGGTAACTACTAAACCTGCAACCAATATTGCCAACAAAACTATGGCGAGACCTACTTCCCAAGCGCCCATAACTTTTGTCCATTCTCAATTAATATTTGAATTAATATATATTAAACAGGGTAAATGTCAATAAAAAAGGCCGCAATATGCGGCCTTTATCAATTTATGCTTTATTTAAGCTTCACATGTTTGTGGCAATTGCGAACGAGATAAAACTTTATTTAGATACTCATTTTCACCAGTGAACTCCCAAACATCGTTATCATATTCACCTAGCGAATCATTACCAATAAATATTGAATAAAATACCTCAGTACCCGTATCTGTTTTGGCCAGTGCTTCCGCACTTACAGACTTGCCCAGGTCCATCTCCGCTGCCGCTCCGTTTGCAATCGATACCACGTTTATATGAGATGCTAGCGCCAGATCCATTGCCAATTCAATCGCAGTTTCAAGCTCTGTATCTGCAATGTCTCCATTGTTGTAGCTATCAACACTAGAACTTAAGTCTGATATAAGATTCTCAACAACAATCTTTTCAGATTCCATGCTGGTATTAAAATCATTTCTAAACTTTGAAATTGTTTTATTATCAATTCTGCCGGAAAATTCAGCTATTTCCATCATAAAACCAAACAAATCTTCTTGATCTTTAAAATTTGAAATAGCATCTTTGCTATCTGTTAATCGAGTGGCATACTCAACTACTTCAAGGCCCGAAGTATTTTCAACATTTACGGTTAATGTTTTCTCTACAACCTGACTGCTTAGTGTTCCAATAACAGTAACGGTAATCGTCTTACTTCTGTCAAGGTCTGAGGCAGTTAAAGTGATTTCACTACCGTTAACTGTTGGCACTAGCTGGCTGTCTGATGATTCGAAAGTGTATGTTGCATCTGAACCATTAGTCGCTGAAATTTTAATATCTGAATTATTAACAGACTCGCCCATGTCAACACTATCTGAAGACAATTCGAAAGAGTATGCTGGTGGCTGAGTCGTACCAGATGTGCTGTCTTTAGATGTAGAGCCACCGCCACCGCCACAAGCAGTTACAAAGAAGATTGATGCGATTACTAATGCTGATGATTTAAAGTTATTCATAATGTTTATCCTAATTTAAAATTTGATGTATTGTTTACTGTTGATGATATGGGTTATTCAGCACACGCTTTACTAATAGACTTTGCCATATTTAGACTTAAAAGCTCATCACCACAACTACCCGACCCACACACTACATAACCATACATGTAATCGCTTAATTCAAGATCTTTCATCGTTCCTGTATTTAATTCAAATTCTGCGACTAATTCTGAATTTGCCATATTAAATACTGAACCTTTGGCAACCTTTCGTAACTCATAAGTATTGCCTTCAACATGCTCTTCTTGAAAACTAATAGATGACATCTCACAAATGAATTCTAAGTTTCCAAGGACATCTAAATACAATTCCTGCTTACAAGAGCTTAGAGAAGAACCTTGATCTGCAATGAAACTAACATCACCACCAGCCAACTCACGAGACTCTTCTAGCATCTTATAAACATCTAATCGACCAGAGCCACACTCATTTCCTAAACACTCTTCGTCAGTCATTGCTGTAGCAGAAGACTTAATAATACCTTCAATTTCAGATGGAGAAAGACTGTAGTTTTCACCTCTAAGCATTGCAATTGCACCTGTTACAATTGGTGCTGCTTGAGAAGTACCATCCCATGAACCTAACTCACTATAATTACCTCGTGCTGCTACATCATGACCAGGTGCCATGATATCAACCCCTGAACCATAGTTAGAGAAGTCAGTCATTAGACCTTCCTTATTGTTTGCACCTGTAACAATCACATTTTCACAGTTGGCAGGAGAAAGATTCTCAACATCTACCGATTCATTACCGGCAGCAATAACAACTGGAATACCAATACTTACAGCATAATCAATAGCTTCTTGCTCTTCTGAAGAGCACATTCCGCTGATGCCTAAACTAATATTAATCACATCGACAGGATCAGAAATCTCAGGAACACCCTCTAATCCACGTTTAGTTAAATAGTTAATACCATTAACTATCTGATCCATACTTCCATAACCACCACAGGTAGCAACTTTAACTGGAACAATTTCAACATCAGCAATACCGGCACCGCCTATCACATTGTTTGTTTTGCCACCAACAATATGAGCTATCGAAGCACCATGAGGAATACATGCCTCCTCCATTGGATCTTCTTCATAGAAGTTTTCACCTACAGAAGACATATGGCCCTCTGCAAAACTGTAACCATCATCAGAATATACAATTTCATTTTCAAAATCATAGAATCCAAAGTCTACAATTCCAACCCTTATGCTTTTGTTGGGACTGCTATCATTGAAAGCTCTTAAAATATTAGAACCACCTACTGGCTCTTCAATACCTCCCAAGTCATTAGTATATGACTGATCTGTTCCATACCAGTACCATTGTGAACTAAACCATTCATCATTTGGAGTACTAGAATTCTCGCTCTTACCAATAGACGATGCCTTAGCCATAGGTAACAACTTATCTTCTTTACTAGCTTTTAATGAGCCGATACTCATTTTTGAGTCAGATGCGATAGCGCCAAAAGACAAAGATAAAGAGGTTAATACTACGAGTGAAGACTTTAAAAGTGATTTATGCATTTTTTTTCCTTTAATAACATTTGATACAAAATTTAATATGGTGACTGACATGTAAAATGTCAACATAACTTTCAAAAATAAATGTAAACAATATAAAAAAAGTTTAAATTTACTAGGTTGAAGTAATTTAATTACATTGACAGTTTTTAATTTAGCAGCTATATTAAATGTCTTAATTTAATTCTAACTTTTAAAATAAATAGGTTGAAAAATGAACAGTAAAAGCACTTTAGAATCAAATGCTTTTTGGATTTTTGGTATTATTTACTTAATTTCTATGGAATCTGTAGCTTTGTTTTATCAATACATATTGGAAGATCCTCCTTGCGCACTATGTGTTCAAATTAGGGCATGGACAATGGGAGCTTTAATATCGGCAATGCTTTATCAGTTTGTACTAAAAAACGTTAGTGTATTAAATCATCTTAGTGTTTTATCAACGATTGGCTTCTTATCTGGAGGTCTATACACAAGCTATTTAGCATATGGCGTTGAAAATGGAACTATATTTTCAACATGCTCTATTGGTTCTGGATTTCCATCTTGGCTACCATTAGATAAATGGGCCCCACTCCTTTTTGAAGCAAAAGGTCTGTGCGGCAAATCTCCAGACATGATTTGGGGATTAACAATGACAGAATCATTACTCCTATGTTTTGCTGTTCCAATTACCATCATATCAATTTTATATCTCATGAAATTAATTAAGCGATAAAAAAGCCCTCGATGAGGGCTTTATTTTTATTTGTTTTTTCTAAACAAGCCAATTAATCCTAACAAGAATATTGAAACTATTCCTGCTGAACCTCCAGAGGCAGATTCCTTGTAGATAGGATCATCTTCATCATTGGAGCTATCCGAATCACCTGTATCATCTTCATTTTCTGGCTCTGTAGGCTCTACTGGGTTAGTTGGTTCTACTGGGTTAGTTGGATCTGTTGGGTTTTCACCGCCATTATCACCATCGCCCGGCTCTACTGGGTTAGTTGGATCTGTTGGGCTTTCACCGCCATTATCACCCGGCTCTACTGGGTTAGTTGGATCTGTTGGGTTTTCACCACCATTATCACCATCGCCCGGCTCTACTGGGTCAGTTGGATCTGTTGGGTTTTCACCGCCATTATCACCATCACCCGGCTCTACTGGGTTAGTTGGATCTGTTGGGTTTTCACCGCCATTATCACCATCACCCGGCTCTACTGGGTTAGTTGGATCTGTTGGGTCAGTTGGGTTTTCACCGCCATTATCGCCATCGCCCGGCTCTACTGGGTCAGTTGGATCTGTTGGGTCAGTTGGGTTTTCACCACCATTATCACCATCGCCCGGACTTCCTACACCAGGAGAAGTAATGCCAGAACAAATATTTCCCGGCTCTATAGATAAATCAACACCATCATCATTACTACAATCTTCTGGCAGTCCTATATAGCTATAAATCCAGTTAGCATAGTAATTTAAATCAGTGGCAATCACAGGCTTTTGAGAAACCTCACAGCCCTCGATATCTGCAATACTAACTAATCCAATAGCCCTATGCTTACCATTTTCGTCTACGTATGTAACTGGATTTCCATAATCGTATTCACAAACATTTGAAGTCTCTGGCCTAACACACATAACACTATCAAATTCAGGATAACTGAGATAATCACCTTCCATGTTTTGATAATTACTCTCAAACTCTATTTCACAATTACTATTTGAGTCATTAATAAATTCAGATGTTTGAAATTTATCAGGAAAGCCACCAGAATTATCTATAGCGCCAAAGCCAGAAATACTATAGTTTGCCAGCAAATCATAATAAAGCTTATCATCATCAGTTGGAAGATTAGCCACTCCAATTCCTGTATACCCTATAGATTTATCTAGTTCAATTATTGCAATATCATTAGCAAAAGTCACATTATCCCATCCATGATGAGTCTCAATGCTATTAAATCCAATAGCATCATTATCCAAATCAACTTCAAACCTTTCTTTTGCAACCACCACACCAATATTATCGTGGGTAAATCCACCTAAAAATTTTTCATCAACACAACTAGCTGAAGTTATAACATGATTGTTTGACACAACTACCGCACCACATATGGGATTAGCAACATTACTAAAAGGAGCAATTATTCTTGCATTGAATTGAACATTCTCTAATTGTCCATCTACTCCACCTATTACGGCAAAAGCACTTGATGAGTATGCAGCAATAACAGATGCTGCCAATATTGTTTTTTTCATTGAAAACCTGCCTAATGGCTATACTTATTTTAATAGTTTTCAATAGATTAACACATATAATTAACTGCTAATAATTCAAAGTGTCAATTTTTTAAAGATAATAAAAAAAGCACATTTTTATAATGTGCTTTCAAATACTTGAGGCTTGTCTCTAAATTGGCAATCCGAGCTCTGGGTTCATCCAAAATAAAGTCTTAATAACATATAAATCATCATCACCCTCAATTGGCCTAATCGTTAAGAACAACGAATCTCCTGCTTTCAGGTAGTATCTAGCCCCTTTGCCACCGTACTTTTTCATCTTTGCTTTTTCTACACTTTTTGGAAATCTAACTTCTCTCCAAGGAGATGAAAACTCTTTCTTCATGGCCACAATAGGAAATTTTTCAAGCCCTTTATACTCCTTGGTAAATTCCTTGAACTCCAAATATCTATCTAATGTATGTGGATTAACAATACAATTACCAATCCCTCTAATATTAATAGTTACCGGCTCTAGCTGACTATTTATATCATATACAGAGTTTGCTTCTCTTACTGGGAATTCTTCATATATCTCTTGATGCCAACTTCTGTCCATAACCCTATTAGCAGTCAAACCGTTATAGAACATTTTTATAGATCTTGTAAATCCACCATCTCTACGAAGCACCTCCTTGCCATCATTCAAGTGTTCAACAAGAAACAAGCAGTTGCTTTCCACCTTCATGTTTCTAAATCTCACTTTCATATCACTGAAGCTTTCATTGGCAGCAATATAGCCTTTAAAGCACAAATGATGAAGAACAAATGCTTGACTCCAGTACTCAATCTCTTTTATGTTATCTGGAACTTTAACAATAATAGTGCCAGCAGACTTTATCTGCTTTTTCTCGACCACCTTCCAGACAATGGTTCCCTTTCTTTCTTCATAATTAACCTCTTTGGTAAATAATGAAACTGTATTATCTCTTTTAGACATCATATTCCCTTTAAATAAAAAGGAGCCGAAAGCTCCTTGTTTTATTTGTTTATACCAAATTATAATTAAATGTCAATAGAAGGTTCATTCAATTCCATGTATTTATTCAAAACAACCTTCTCAAGCACTGATTCAAGCTTTTCTTCAGAATTGATATCCATAGACCATTGATCATCCATCATAATACTCACACTGACAGTCTCATATAAAGACTCATCAAAGATAGCAATATCATTTGCATTAAAGCCTGATTCTGGATAGTTGTTTTCAATAATCATGGCCTGATACCCGCTAGAAGAAAGGGCCCTATAAAGTTCCTCCCTTTCAGAAGGAAAGCCATAATCTACGCCTTCAAATTCAACAAAACCACACATGATATCTTCATTAAAAACCTTTTCATCATCCAACTCAAGAACTCCCTTAAGAAGAATCTGAATCCCATTCTCAACTTTAGACATCGAATATTTGCTGAATGTTTTAGCAACATCATCATTCTCTGAAAAATAAAGAACATTGTCATCGTTATAGCCAGTTGAAAGATTATCAAAAATAATCTCATCTTGAATATCATCAACATCATCAGGGAGACTCATTGCAGTACCATGAAAAACATTAAGCTTCACAATTAGTACTCCATGCTATCACTAGCATCAAACTCTTTAGCATTAGTCCAAGTATCAACGATTTTTTGAACTTCATTTGTAAATCGTTCTTTGTCAGGCATCTCGCCGCTTCCCATTTTCATTCCGCCAAGGAAACGAGTAGCAACAGCATCTGTAATCTCGTAAACAGCGACACCTGGCAAATCGCCCTCTCGCTTAAATGCATCATCAACGATCTGATGATAAATCAATGAATAATCCCAAAGTTCCATAACAAAATCAAATTCACCCATTTGCAAATCTTCACTTGTTCCATTGACAAGATCGCCAATAATGCTTTCAGCCAAATAATGGTTGTAACTTGCCACTTCAGCAATATCAACGCCTTTTTCTACTAACTCTTTATAATTCAATTTTATTCTCCAGTACTATTATTTAAAAACAAGGTTCATCATCTAAGTATCCAGAAGCTCTTTGCACAGATAGCGGCTTCTTAGATACAATTTCATCAAAAGTAGTATCATCTGACTTAATATATTGACCTTCAATATAATAGTCTTTTGTAGCATCATCTAGATGAACTTCTTCAGGGATTTTGTGAGACGCATAATTATCTACTGCCGGCCATCCACCATATCTATGATATTCACCATTAAGCTTCCACTTTTCACTTTTATTTTTGGACTCCCAATCCCACGAATCATTTACAGATAACTCATATAAGTCTTCACCTATCTTTCTCTGCATTGTTCTCTTTGAAATGCTATAACCGTCACCTTTATCTTCATCAACAATATCAGAAATCACTTCTCCCAATTTGCTATTGAAGAAATCATCTGGTTTTTCCCACTTATGAAATGACATATCAAACCCCTATTTCTTTTTACTTATTATATCAAAAAATAAAGAAGATATTAACTCTCACCATGAATTTCACTAACTTTCATTGAAATATTAGCAATATCAGCAGAATATTCGCTTATCAACTTCTTATCATCAGCCTCTATTGCAGACTCAAGCTTTGCCAAGTGGTGTGAAATCTCTGATAATCCATCTTCAGAAGATGGATTCCAAGTATTCCAGTTTCCTTTTCTCTCATTAGCTACTAATTCGGAGTCCATTCTTTCTAAAAATTTCCTTCTAATGTACTTAAAACTCATAGAGCAATTCCTCCAGTGTTTCTAATGCACCCCCTTTAATCCAATGATCGACAGGCGCTATGCTCTCCTCATGATTTATATTTACACTTGCAAACCCATAGCCTGACAAATCAAACATCTTACTCTGCATAGTGGTAATCACATTACCTGCACCAATCATAATTACAACGACATTAGGAAATTTCTTACGCTCAAGCAAGCGGGAAACAAACTGGTCATACTTCGCCCTCTGGGCGGAAAACTGAGAATATTCAAAGTCAGCATCATCAAACATAAGAATATTAGGTCTAAGTATTGAACCACACTCCTTACAATTAACTTTACTATCATAAGATGCTACAAAATTTTCCTCATCAACTTCAAATTCTGGTTTTGTCATAGGGCCATCTTTCCTGCTATCGCAGGCATATCTGGAACAGATCCAGCTGTTTATGTTTCCGTGCTCTTCGAATATCGGAAAATTCTCTACTTCATCATCAATATCCTTATAATGATGACCATCAACATTAGTTGTAACAAAGAAAGCACCCAGCTTAAGAGTTTTTGACCATTCGTAAAGCTTCCTGTATCCATCATGGGGCGTAGTTTCACTATAAACTCTATGCCTATGACCATAAAATGCTAATGCAAGCTCAGGATGCGTTTCGAACGCCTGAGGATTAGCGATTTTATAGAAGTTAAGTTCCTTACCCTTTAGAGCAGGGTAATGCGTCCAAAAACCATTATTAGGATCTCTAAAAGTTGCTAATCCAGAATCAACACCCATGCCAGAACCGGTTAAAATAATTGCGGCATCAGCATTTTTAATTATTTCTTTAACTTTATCCATAAAATACCCTTAACTTAATTTATTTACATACTAACATATTGACATAATAAGTCAATATGTGTATACTATAAACCTTATAAGAAAACTAGGTATTAAAATGGATTTATCGACTCAAGCCTTTCACCAGAATATGTCTCAAAAGATTCTGATTGAAGGCCCTAATAAGAAAGTTAAAAAATCTAGTGAGTCCATTCGTGTGTCTTACGAAAAAAGCACCCCTATTGAATCAAGCTCGTTTTTATACAATTTAATGACATTCGGAAAGTAATCAATGAAACTAATTTCAAAACATAATGATTTTTACGATAGTGCTAGTCAATTTGGCATTGATGTAACACAAGTTTTTGTTCGAGAGAATAAAAAAGACAACATGCTATTTATAGAAGAGAAATTTAAAAAATATGTTGAGCTTACTCCCTTCACTCGATACAACAGCAAGTCACCATTTGATGTAGATAGTTTTCTCATTGTTTTTTGCGGTAAAGTTATCCCAGTTTATGCTCTTTCTTACACTTTGATTGAAACAGTGGGAACATATTGGCCAGAAAAAGTAGTTAAGCATTTCTACAATATTGAGCAAATTGAAGATTTTCTACAAAAAGTCTACCCTGGGTATTTCAAAGATAAATGGAATAGCAAGAGCAGCAATAATGATATTTTTTCTTATCGAAACAATGTATTTACAAGAGAAAATGTTCTTGCAGTTGGTAAGGAGCTATCATCTTTAGAATCACTTGCTATTGAGTCTTCTCATCATCTTAAATGTGCATACTTTAAACTTAAAAGAAAAAACCTTTACGGAAAAGAAAATGGCTTTCCTATTGAGTTTTATCCAGTTCTTAAGGATATTGACTTTGCCAGATATCTAGACCCGTTTAGCACTCACCAAGAAATCAGTCAGTTTTATTTTGGCGTGATTGGATGTGTTGAAAATGGGCAAATTGAAATTTCTGATAAAGACAAAGTTGTTGGAAAAGGATTCGACAAAGATTACGGATTTAGAACGAGACCCAAGAAGTAATTTTATTGACAAAAAGCCGCTCAATGAGCGGCCTTTAATTATTTGGCCAAGTCTTTTATTCTTTTATTTTCTATTCTTTTACATCGGGTTAGTTCTTTCTTTACATCCTCAAAATTTTTATCAATCTTAAGGCTTTTAATATTGTCGCTCAATAAACTCTTAAGGGCTGAATATTTAAAGTCTGGATGATCATAAAAACCATATTCGTACAAAGAGAGACTCCATGAGTCATTATTGAATACTATTTGCTCATAGACATCTAAAAATGAATTAAATCCAGACATTTTTGATTCTGAATCATCATAATACTTGTAAAATAAATCATAACACTTTTTTAAATATTCAAGGTAAGGCTCTCTCTCAGTTTGCTTTGCACTGTAAACATACTGTCCTTGAATTAAGTAAAAGTCCATTTTCCAAACATCTGTAGCTGACTGCCCAATAGACATAGATAGCAATCTACCTTCTCGAAGAATTTCATCAATCTTTGTATGGCAATTAAGATGACCATCAGAAAGAAATTCTTTAAATCCAGCTTCAATAAGCCCAAACATTTTTTTGTTATCAAACGAAACAGGCAGAGAGTAAATAGGCTCTACTTTTTCATATTTTATTAAGTTACCTAGCTCAGTGATAGGATACTGTCTATACAATTTAGGAATAACTTTTTTTATTACAGGCTCATTAATCTCATATTGAATCTTGTTCGCATCATCTAGAGAAATGAAAAATCTTCCTTTACCAATTTTTTTATCATCAATGCAAAAAGTAATTGAGTTATATTCATCTGAAGACCCTTTTCTTACATAAATTCTATCAAACTTAAGAGTCAGACCCTTATCAAGGGTAATCAATTTATCGTAATAAGTTAAATCATAAACCCTGTTCTTAAAATATCTCTCAATTGTCTCATCAACAATCCCAGCATCCGTAGCTAAATTAATAAACTTTTCGTTTCTTCTTTCTTGCTTAATAAGAACTGAAACTTTTTCAGTTAGTGTAATTTCATCACCAACCTTTGGTATGTATAGTTGCATATAACGCCCTTTGACATTTTTATAATTATTTGAATATTATATTTCTAAACAGGCACATTCAAGACTGAATTTTCAAATGAGTGATTTAGATCTTTTGCTGGCAAATTATCTACTCCCCACTTAACATCCTCAAATATCTCAGTCATCAAGTCCATTTCCTTTTGTTGAGCATTTAAGTCCATGCATGGAGCCCTGTCAACCCACTCAGACCATGCAATACAGGAAGCGTTTAATAGCTTTTGATACAACTTGGATGAAGGATAAACAGCATGAATAAGCTTCATTTTAACTTCATTATGTATCCAATGCTCATCAGTTATGTGCTTATCTTTAATTGCTTCAGTACAAGGAACAATGCCATCATCCGTAAGGGTTTCATAAATATAAATGATTTTATTATCATCATCCCATACATCAAACCAGTCTGTTGCAGAAAAACAACCTTCTATTTTTGGTGCAACACATATTCTTGGCTCTTTAACGCTATCCTGACTATAAGTTCGTGGCGTAAAAGTAGGCATCCTTCCTAAGTTTTCTTTCGAAATATGAAACATAGCTATTCACTCTTAATTAACTTTATTTGTACATTTTATCATTATGAATAAACAAGTTCACTCTATTAGTTTGTGATAAATATCACTAATTAAATCAAAATAAATGCCAATTTAACTACATAGTGGTATACTAACTTCAAATTGAAAGAGACATATATCATGAATAAAGAATTATCACGCCTTGGCTTAAGGCGACACAATCCTGTTGGAAAAAAAATAGGAAGCAAGGTTTGGCTCCATGTCTCTTATCTGCATGTTTTAATTAGCAATACTAAACCTGTTCTTTCTCATAAAGAACTAAGTTTCACTCCTGATATTGCAAGAGTTGACTTGAAAACAGGAGAAATTTGCTTAATAGAATGCAGTGAATTATATACGGTTCATGAACCCAAGATTGAACGAACCCTCTTGATCAAGCCTGATGGTTCTATAAAGAAAGGCAATGAAAATAAAGATCCTTTAATCTATCATCATAAATGGATGTTTGTTAAGGATAACTTTAGTAAATTCAATGTAGTCGAATCTAAAAATAGAAGTATAGAATGGAAGTCAAAGCTCGGAATAAACAAGGAGGTTTCTAATAAAATTGGAAGGCTTTCTTTTTGGACTGAGTGGACAAAGAGCTTAGGCAAAGGCATTGTTCCCAATCAAGAACACAGCTCTGCAAACACATCAATTAACTCTACAAAAATACCGAAAGTATTTTCAAAATTACTTGTACAAAACCTACTTATTAAAGGTTCTAGAAACTTAGATCTTGGCGGTGGAAAATTTGATAACGTCACAGAAATGCTAAAGGAACTCGATATTGAAAATCTAATATACGATCCTTTTAATCGAAGTAAAGAGCATAACCTTAGTGTTCTAGAATCAATTAAAACATCCAAAGCAGATACAGTGACAATTTCAAATGTGCTTAATGTTATCAAAGAAGACGAGAATAAAAACTCACTAATACAATTAGCATATGAATCATTAGCACCAGGCGGCACTCTTTATATTACTGTCTATGAAGGAGACAAAACTGGCAATGGCAGAGTCACTAGAAAAGATCAGTGGCAAGAAAACAAAAAACTATCAGATTATCTAAATTTGAACTTTGGTAGCTTTAAGTCACTCTCTATATCAAAAGGAATGATCATTTGTGAAAAGATTAATATTTAGCATTATTGCTCTTATTGTCAGCCATAATGCAACAGCATTTGAAGATGATAAAGTCATGCACTTTACTGTTAGCTATGGCATAGGCGCTATATCCAATCATTTCATTAGCAATCCATTTATAGGACTTGCAGCTTGCAATAGTGCAGGCATAGCAAAAGAGATCTATGATGAAATTGACTATGGAGGATTCTCGAAAGAAGACATGATTGCTAATTTTGCTGGCTGCGCTACGGGAATACTTTCTTACAAGTTAATCGGCCATGCCCTTTACATATCACCCAATAGTGAAAATGGATTAAATTTAAATCTACAATACAAGTTCTAGGAATATCATGCTCAACAAACTAAAAGAAAAAGCAAAAAAAATAAGTGACTCAACATCTTCCCTTACTGAAAATGCATACAGGACTGTTTCTGACGGACTAGATGAAGGCATCAATATTACAAAAAGAGCAACTGATAAAGCACAAGATGGTATTACAGATGCATACAACTCAGTTAACGAGAAAATTGATGATGGCATTCAAGCAACTAAAGAAACAATAAATGATACTCAATATGCAATAGAAACATCTGTTGATAGTATTACTGACACAATTGAAGACACTTTAGAGACAACAAAAGAACTCGCCCAATCAACAGTCAAAGTTGCAAAATACGGAGCTATAACACTTGCAGGAGCAGGACTTATTATAGCAACTATTACAGCACCGGTTTCACTTCCAGTTGGACTTCTTATTATAGATATTCTACTTTCTGCACCTTCAGGTTCAGGCTCTAGCCCCGATTATAAAAGGCCACTGTCTAAAAAAACAGACTATAAAACAGAAAGAAAACGAAAACAGGCTATAAAAGCTTTAATAAAGTATGGTAAGATCCCTTCAAACGCGATTCTTGAGACTGATTTCATTAAGTTAGAAATCAACACAGAAGAAGGAACCGCTAATGGCGAGATCTTAAAAGGTCGATTTGGTGCATGTGAATTAAAAATGCTTACAGATAGTGAGCTTGAATTACTAATTGAAACTGCACCAGACAATGATTCAAAAGAAATTCTTAAATCATATAAAGATCTTAAAGCAAAAAAAGTGTGATCTGGATAATATTTATGTTGATCATTAAAGATTTATTATTGACATAATTTTATTTTTAAGTATAGTTTGTATCTCGTTACTGACTGACAAGTATAAATTTCAGGAAATATTTAATGCAATTAATTACAGGACAAAATAAGCCACTTCAAGGCAATCAATTTGAGGTTTCTCTTAAGAGAGTTGCCCCAGAAAGTTCTATCAGTGCATATGCATTTTTAAAAGATGGAAACATTGCAAAGCATGTTGTTTGCAACACAAACACTTCTGAGCAAGGCATTGATTACAATGAACATCAAGGCACTTTTAGTCTTAATTTGTCCGCAATATCAGACAGTATTTCCAAGATTTCATTTGCAGTATCTTTGGATAAATCATCTACAAGCAGCTTTGGAAATATACTTCCTCCAGAGGTTACTATCTCTGGTTCAGATGAGGCAAGTTACTCACTCTCTAGTGAAGGTCGAGTTGAAAAATCACTAATTATTCTTGAAGTTTATAGGCATAACGGCATCTGGAAAGTTAAGGCAACAGCTGCCGGATACAAGAATGGAATTGAAGATCTTTTGAAGGCATTCAACATATCAATTCCAGCCCCAAAGCCAACAAGAGGTATTACACTTGGCAGTTCTGAGCCTAAAGTAAGTCAGACTGAACATCAAGTAACTAAGCGCAGCGAGAATTTCTTGCAGCAAGAAACATCAAAAAATAATTTTTCACAACAAGGTATTGAAAAAATGTTCAAAAAACTATTTGGCCAAGGCGAAAAGTCTGTTCAAGATCTAAAATCAGGCATTCTTAAATTTAAAAGCAAAAACTTCCTAAGAGCAAGTATCGCAGGATCATTTATGGTTGCTGCTGCTGATGGAAGTATTGATGCTGAAGAGAAGAAAAAGCTTCTTGCATTCATTCAGACTGACGATGCACTATCAGTATTTGACACAAGTGATGTGATCTCAATCTTTAAAGAGTTTGAAGATGCATATGAGTTCGATGCAGATGCAGGTAAAGCTCAAGCACTTAAAGCAATCTCAAAGGTATCTGGAAATGCAGAACAATCTAAGTTCCTTATCCGACTAATTATTGCAATTGGCTCGTCAGATGGCGATTTCGATAACGATGAGAAAAATGCAGTACGTGAAGTATGTCAGGAACTTTCAGTACCTGCTTCAGACTTCAATCTTTAATTTAAACTAATTTACCAAACATAGGGATAACAATATCTCTATTAACAACTTAATGCTGATAAACAGCAAATAAAAGGAAATATAACAATGGCAATTTCATTATCAAAAGGCTCTCGCATCAACCTTACTAAAGAAGCACCAGGTCTAAGCAAACTAATGCTTGGTCTAGGTTGGGATGCACGTGTTACAGATGGTCAAGACTTTGATGCTGACGTATCTATCCTAATGCTAGGTGCAGATGGCAAGGCTATCGGTGAAGAAGGCTTTGTGTTCTACGGCGCTAAAACTTCAGGTTGTGGTTCAGTTACTCACAATGGCGACAACACTACTGGTGAAGGCGATGGCGATGACGAAACAGTTAATATTAGCCTAAACGATGTTCCAGACAACGTATCAAAAATGCTTGTGGCTGTTACAATTCACGATGCTGATGTTCGCAACCAAAACTTTGGTCAAATTGAAAATGCATACGTTCGTCTAGTTAACGATGCTGACGGTGCAGACATTGCACGTTACGACCTAACAGAAGACTATAGCACTGAAACTTGTCTAATCTTCGCAGAAGTTTACAAGAAAGATGGCGAATGGCGAGCACAAGCAAAAGGTGAAGGTTTTGCTGGCGGTCTTGCTAAATTCCTAGAAACTTACGGCCTAGCTGCGGGTTAATCTTACCTTGGCCCACTAGGTGGGCCAAAAACTCAGTTTAAATAAATCATCACTTAATATATAGGAAAGTATTTAAATGACATCTATTTCTCTAACTAAAGGGCAAAATATTTCCCTTACTAAAGAAGCTCCAAATCTTAAAAGCGCACTAATCGGTCTTGGCTGGGACGCAAACGGCTTTGACGGCAATGACTTCGATCTTGACGCAAGCGCAATCATGCTAGGCGAAAACGGCGTTGTTCGTACACCTGATGACTTTATCTTTTACGGTAAACTTGAGTCAGACTGTGGTGCAATCAAGCACACTGGCGACAACACTACTGGTGAAGGCGATGGCGATGATGAAGAAGTGATTGTTGATCTTACTAAGGTTCCTTCAGACGTTCAAAAAATTGTTTTCCCTGTGTCTATCTATGCAGCTAAGCAAAGAAAGCAAAATTTCGGTCTTGTAAGCAATGCATTTATTCGCGTACTTAACAAAGACACAAACCAAGAAGTCACTCGTTATGACCTTACAGAAAACTACAGCACTGAAACTTCACTAGTTTTTGCTGAACTATACAGAAATGGTCAAGAATGGAAGTTCAAAGCGATTGGTCAAGGATTCAATGACGGCCTTGGCGGAATTGGCCGTAGTTATGGCTTGCCACTAACTGACGAACAAGAATAATCTTTAAAATTTACAAAAGACAGCTTGCAAGCTGTCTTTTTTTTGTGTCTAATATGCTCCTTAATATTAATGCATGAAAATATGTGATGTTTATCAAAGTCCTGAGAGGGTTGCTTTGACAATTTCATAGATTATTATATAATAAATCGCATCAAAAGACATTAGAGAAATTAAATGAAATTAACAAAACGAATTGATTCAGGTTTGCTTAACCTAACCGTTGATGAAACAAACGGCGGTTATAGCAGCGTTGAACAACTTATTGAATTTGCTAGTCGTAAGAATGCTAAACGAGGCTTTCTTTTTGTAAGCAAAATCCTTGGTAAGCACATTCCAGTAAAGCCATCTCTAATGCGTGAATCATATGATTGCATGGCTGATATGCTAGGCACTTCTTTGGAAACAACTCTAGTCGTAGGCATGTCAGAGACTGCTACAGGCATGGGCGGCGGTATTGCTGATAGTCTTGCTCGTATGAGCCATGACTCAAGAGTTTATTTTCAGCACACTACAAGACATCTACTTGATCAACCAGAGTGGTTTAGATTAGATGAAGATCATAGTCATGCTGTTTCTCATATTGTTTATGAACCATCTGAGCAATTATTGAACGACATTGTTCACGCTAAACGCCTTGTTTTGGCTGATGATGAGATTTCTACAGGTAAAACTCTTCTTCGCTTAGCTAAAGGCTACATGCTAAAAATGAAAGAAGTGGCGGTTATCGATATCGTTGCCCTTGTAAGCTGGCTAGACGATGATAAAACCAAATGGTTTATGTCTGAACTAGAGTCATTTTGTAATGAAAACGAATTTCCATTGCCAAAGGTTAACTTTCACCATTTACTTCGTGGCTCATTTACTTTTGAAGTAGATACCACTTTTGATGCCGTTCTTCCTGCTAATACTGATAAAGGTGTTGCAACTGAAGAAAGTATGGATCATTTAGGTCGATGTGGAGTTGAGATGCCTATTAGTGAACATTTCGTGAACCAATTAGACACTAATGCGATCATCTCTAAATCAGATAAGAACAAACCAATTTCTATTGTTGGTACTGGCGAGCACTTATACTACCCGTTCCTGGTCGCAGAGCAACTAGAGATTCAAGGTTATGAAGTTGTATTTCAATCAACAACAAGATCACCGGTATTTCATGATGGAAATGTAATTAAGTCTATTGATGTACTACCATTCCAGAGAATGGGACAAGATCCTGTTCAGCACTACATCTACAACCTAGATAAAGAAACTTATCAAGTAGAAGTAATGGCCGAGTGCTCAGAAGCTGAAAAATGGTATGCTTCACTAACTGCAAAATGATAGGAAATTAAAGTCATGAGTTTAAAAACACTATTTTTTACAGATTTAGATGATACCCTTGTTCAATCTGACTATAAAATTCCAGAGGGAATTAACAATGCACCTATCGCTAAGAATACTGACGATAGATATATTGGCTTCACAAATGGATATCAGGCACATCTTTTACGATTAATGAATGGTAATGGCATTGTTATTCCTGTTACAGGAAGAAATAAACGTGCTCTTGATCGTTGTGACTGGACCTGGAATAGCTATCAAATTATTTCTCATGGTGCTGTTGTACTTAAAGAAAATGGCGAACTATGCGAAGATTGGCTAGATCTAATCAAGCCTGAAATCGAAAAAACAAAATTTGTTTTGAACTCTATTAAAGAACAGCTTTTAGAAATAACTAAAAGCGATAAATTTCAAAGCATGACCAATGAAGACTTCAATATTAGAATCATTGAAGATCAAGGCATTCCAACATATCTTTGTGGAAAACAAAAAACAAACACTGATGTTGTTGAAGCGTTAAGCATTGAAGCGAAAAAAATCATTGAAAACATGAGTCTTCCAAAAGGCTGGAGACTCCATGTTAATGGAAGAAACTTTGCAATTCTTCCTCCTTACGCAAGCAAGGCTCGTGCTGTAGCTTTCGTAAAAAAACAATTAGAAGTATCAATTAACGACTTAACCATTGGACTTGGTGATTCCATGTCTGATTTGGAGTTCATGAATGAGTGTCATTTATGGGTAACACCAACACTAGGTCAAATTAATCAATTTTTACAGAACCAAGATCATTCTGGAGTTAAATAATGTCTACAAACAAACAACTAAAACCTATTACTGGCAGCTATCCTTCAGAAGATTGCCTATTTCTTTTGCAGGAAATTGATCCCAACTACCAAACGGTAGAAAACAAAGAAATGCTAATTCAGTCAGGTCAAATGCACTACTCTGAAATGATCAATAAAGAATCTGCTCCAACAGCTGAATATCTTAAACTTTTTCATCAAATGACTGAACAATACAAAGGTCGTCTTGCATCTGAGGTCATGAGACTAGCAACGATTATTGCAAGCAATAAAGCTGGATTTGGCGGTGAAGGCCAAGAGCCAATCACCCTACTTTCACTTGCACGTGCAGGCACACCTATTGGTGTATTGCTTAAAAGAGCTTTAAAGCTTATGGGTCTTGATTCTGTTCACTATGCAATCTCAATTGTTCGTGATCGTGGCATTGATGATAACGCAATGAACTATGTAACTTCAAAGCACACCGATGAAAGTATTTGCTTTATTGATGGATGGACAGCAAAAGGCGTTATTACTCGTGAGCTTCACAGCGCAGTAGAAAAGTACAACGCAGACTTTGGCAAAAATGTATCAAAAGAGCTTTATGTTGTGTCTGACATTGGCGGAACTGCTGACCATACCGCTACTTATGCAGATTACACAATTCCTTCTGCATTAATGAATTCAACTGTTTCAGGATTGACATCAAGAACAATCTTGAACGAACAAACAGTTGAAGGATTCCATGGCTGCGTTGTTTATCGCAATCTTGCTGAGCATGATAAGAGCAATTGGTTCATTGAAGAGATCGTATCTGAAATGTCAACAGATATGCTATCTGATGAAATTACTGAGTCAAAAGAAAAGCGTCAGGCAATGACTAAGAAATACCTTGCTCGAATTACAGATGAGTACGGTGTAACCGATATTAACCGAATCAAGCCGGGCATCGCTGAAGCTACACGTGTAATGCTACGAAGAGTTCCAGATCTTCTTATTATTCGTGAGCCAGGAGATCCAGATGTTGCTCACCTAGAGCAAATTGCCGTAGAGAAATCAATTTTTGTAGAGATTGATCCTTCAATGCCCTTTGGAGCTTGCGCTCTTATTAAAGATGTAACTAAGAAATAAATGGAGAAGAACATGTCTGTTAATTATTTTGATTTAGGCGCATCTTTGTATACGCCAGCAAACAACAAGAAGCTTGAAAAAACTTTAGCGTCAGGCATTGGTGAATCACGTTCTATGGTTATCTGTACTGAAGATGCAATTAGCGAATCAGAACTTCCAGGTGCCTTGATGAATCTTGAATCTGCTCTATCAACTTTTGATGATAGTAATGACAGAGTTATTCGCTTAATCAGACCAAGAAACCCAATTGTTTTTGCCCAAATCCTTAAAATGAAAGGAATTGAAAAAATTGACGGGTTTGTTCTTCCAAAAGCAACACCTAAATCTCTTATTGATTACCGTAGAGCTCTTAAGAAGTACAAGGGACAAAACAGATTTTCATTAATGCCAACATTGGAAACAATGGAAGTACTTAGTCCTGAAGGACTAAAAGCGATTCGTCTTACACTCGATACCTTCAAAGAAGATATTGCATGTGTACGAATTGGCGGCAATGACTTAATGAATCTTCTAGGCATTAAAAGAATGTCTGGTTTAACAATTTATGAAACACCGATCAGAAACATTATTGACAATATCATCATTCAATTCCGTCCATACGGATATGAGTTGTCAGCACCAGTTTTTGATTACATTGATGACAGAACAACACTAAAACGAGAACTGCAACAGGACTTAAACTACGGATTTTTTGCCAAAACTGCAATTCATCCTACTCAGGTCCCAGTTATTGATGCTGTATTCCGTGAATACATCGAAGCAAATGCAGAAAAAGCGCTAGGCGTAATCGGTGAATTTGATAGAGCTGTCTATCAAGAAGGTGGACAAATGATGGAAATCACTTGTCATGGAAATTGGGCAAAACGTACACATGCGTTTAGCCAAGCAATGAAAGAGTTTGATAAATCAAATTCTAAAGAACTAAAAGTAGCTTAATTTTAACGCCAACAAAATGTTGGCAATCCAACACAAAAAGGTAAAACTATGTCAGTAATTAATTTAACTAAAGGCCAACGTATTTCTTTAACTAAAGACAATGGCAGCGCACTAGATAAAGTATGTGTAGGTTCAAACTGGGGCGCAATCCAAAAGAAAGGATGGCTTGGCGGAACAACAACTAAAAGTGTTGATCTAGATGCATCAATTGCAGTTTTCGATGAAGATGGCAACAAGCTTGATCTTATTTACTTTGGTAATAAATCTGCACCAGGTATTCGTCACTCAGGCGATGACACTGTAGGTGATACAGATGGCGATGATGGTCTTGATAATGAAGTAATCACAGTAGAACTAAGTAAAGTACATCCTAAAGCAACCTACCTTGCTCTAGTACTTAACAGCTTCAACCGAGTTGACTTCAAAGATATTCCTTTTGCAAGTGCTCGTATTTATTCTGGTACTGCAAGTCGCGTTGATGAAGTTCACGCAAAAATGGATATCGCTAATGACCCTAAATTTGCAGGCTCACTATGTATGATCATGGGCGGCTTTTACAAGAAAAATGGCGAATGGAAATTCCGTGCTATCGGTGAGCCAACATCTGATCGTACACTAGATGCACTAGTTGAAACAGTTCGTACACAATACGTGAACAGATAAGAACTAGTTATTAAATAACGAGGCCCACTTAATGTGGGCTTTATTTTTGCGTATGAGGTGTAGCACTAACTCCTACAGCATAAGAATCCACAAATACCCATCTACTTCCCTTAGGTACATTCTTAAACTCTCCTCTATAATATCTCTCGTCCTTAAGGTTTCTAAATGTCCAACCCCTGACATGCTCAGCCACTGTGCCACTCTTTTGGTTCAATCCTGGAACCTTATAGCTAAAAACAGTTGTTTTAACGCTAGAAGGCTTCTCAATGCGAAATGCACCTGTTGAAGGAAATCCTTTTTCCAATCTTTCACCATTTGTTGCAACATGATAGACACCAAGTGAAGCAATAAGTCTAACAATCATGAACTGCAAGTCTAAATCTCGCTTATCTAACTTGATCACACCTTTCTTTCTAAGTGAATAGGAAGCTATTTTCTCGTACTCTTCAGGCGTACTGGCTTCAAGAATCTGAGGAAGCTCGGTAATGCTCTTCATCATATGAACAGTACATGGAGAAAAAGGGTCTTGATAGGCAATAGAAATAGCCTTATTGCCCAGTGCGCCGGCATCTTTATTTATGTTTAGTGGAGGTATTCCACAAGCCTTTGCAAATGGCTGTAAAATGCAATCATCTTGAATATCATAATCCATATAGGTCACGATAAAAGAAGGTATTTTTTGCCCACCTATTTCAAATCCTGGAGGTATTCCAAAAATAAAAGAGTCAAAAGGCAAATCAAATCCAGCATGGCCTTCAAGGTCAAACTTAGCGGTATAAAGCTTTTCAAGCATTTTTGCCCCGTCTGGAAAAAGAATGTTGCCTCCCTCTTCTTTCCAATAATGCTCCTGGGCCATAATTGTAAAGTCCAATGTATTTGTAAAATCGGGCTTAAACTCCAAGAGCCTACCAATAACCTTTTCATCACTAAACTTCTTGAAATTTTTATCCATTTTCTTAACGCTTTTTGATGTGCTAGCCAAAAGCATCTTATGAATTTTATATCCTTTTCCCATTATAGTTGTTCATACCTCGATTAATAATATCAACATTGTATTTATATAATCGAATATAGTCATTACTTTTCTCTATGCAAAGAAAAACCAGCTTACTAGCTGGCTTTATTTTAATCGTTTAATCTTTTGTTAGCTCACTTTTTATTCGTTTATAAAAACCACCTTTGCCATCAGTTTCTCTAACCACTGGAATAGATGCTGCTCCAGGTATCAAATACTCAGGTGGATCATTTTCATTTATCCTTACCGGATTTTCACATGATTTTAAATTTTCCATTTTTAGCTCCTTAGGCCATGTTTGCTCATTAATTCCAGTCCCTTATTGAAATTTTCAAGGACCTGCTTATTTACCTTTTCCATAATTTCTTCACGGCTACCAGGTAGAATAATACTGTTAGCAAATAACTCATCTTCATCGGTAGCAACATTTTCTTCAAACATTCCTCTGAAAGAGCTCAATGAAACAGAAAGATATTTATTATCTGTTTCAAAAGGGGTTCTCAGTGAGCAAGAAAAAAGATCAATCGAATCTAGCTCCTTACCTATATCCCTAGTATTACAATACTCCCCAAATTTAAGCCCATGAGTAATCAGCTCACTAATAAGCTGGTAAAAAGGAGTTTCTTCATCCCCATTTGAGTTTCTATGAAGTACTGAATGCATCGAAATCCTTTCTATAAATTCAGAAAATCCATCCTGTCTTATTTTCAATCCAGTAAACGATTTTTGCTCACCGGTGCAAACAGACATTACGTTTTCATTTTTATCAAAATACCCATAATCATCAAAATCGACATGTTCTCTAACAGCCTCAATATAGCTCATATCACTGACCTCACCATAAAGAACAGGATAAACTTCAATTAAGCCAATATCTTCAATTATTTGTTTGTGAATCTCACTAAAATAAGTAAAAAAGTCCCAATCCTTTAAAACCAAGCCCTGTATGTGTATATCAGCTCTTGAAATTG
This sequence comes from Laminaria ephemera, assembly GCA_036873875.1. NCBI lineage: Eukaryota > Phaeophyceae > Laminariales > Laminariaceae > Laminaria > Laminaria ephemera. Next base: position 58,725 of record JAYJMJ010209185.1, read on the forward strand.
CTCTTAAGTCACCTAAAATCTGATCTTTTTCTTTAAGAGCTGGCATATAAAGATCAAGAAAAGCACTTCTGACATCACTTTTTACTGTCAATGATGAAATTCTATTTCCCGTTCTAGGACTGCCCTTCTTATAACCAGCCATAAAAGCAGTCTCTACAACTTCAGATAGCCTAGCACCAGAAGGAACATTCCAATGCTTATTCAGGAAATCTAAAATTGATCTAGTTTCACTCTTTAGGAAATCTTCCATTTTTCAATTTATTCCTTTCTTTAATTTGATTCGACAATTTCACTGCTTGGTCATAAGCTCCACCTGTAAAGGCCCCTCTAAATAAAGGAGTTGTTTCAGAAGCCATTACATATCGATCTTTCTCGTTATTCTTATTATCATTAAACATAAATTACCTTTCTTTTTTTGCAACCTTACAATAAAGGTGCATCTTATCTTCTGGATTCATGCATAAGACCAAAACCCCATTTTTTGAGGCCATTCTTATTTCCTCACCAATAGAAAACCTATTCCCCTGCATTAATATAAATTCACTACTTGTAGAGCTCAGTTTTAATTTATCAAATTTATCTTTAATCCCCTGATGAGCAGGATGAGAAGATCTAGCCACTTCATGAAACTCATATCCTACAACCTTTCCTAAAGGAATCATTTCACTCCACATCTCAGGTGACGTAGATACCAATTTTATCAGTGATAACTCATTGCCTTTCTCTATGGCGCTAAAATAAGCAATCGAAAGAAAAACAATCACAACCATAAAAATTTCAAAAGTAAAAACTTTCTTTATAACACTCATAATACCCTCTATTGACAATTTATCTTTCATGCCCAATAAGAAATTCTGAAACCAGAACAGCAATAACTACCCAAAAAAATCTCTAATATAAAACCAGAGAAGCAAAGAAGAGGTAATAACAACCGTTAAAATCGGAAGAATCAATGATGAAAAACCTGTTCCATCTTTAAGTGGATAATAAACAGACTTAGATAGTTTAACTAAATAATAATCTTTACCATCATAATCCTCTTTACTTCCATTATCCAACAAAGCAGCCCAGACTAGAATTACAAATGGAATGATTCCTAATAACAAATAAAGTCCACTACCATTACTCCAAGCTAAATCATTGAAGTAAGCCGGAGAAAATAAAATTGAAAAGAAGAAAATAAATACCGACCACCCTAAAGACAATATTGTAATAAGTTCATCTTTTAATGATTTTTTAACAGCCGGGCTAGGATTCATTTTTGCAACAACTTCATTTAGCTCATCATATTTCTTAGATAGCTCATCAAGCTGCTCTCTTACGCCAGCAGAACATAGAATCCTAACATTTCCATTTTTAAGAGTTTCCTTTCTAACGTATACTCCCTTACTCTTTAAGAGCTTGAAAATTTCATAACCCTTATTCTTTTCTACCGTTACCGATGCCATTGGACCAGTCATGTAAATTCCTTTTTTGTTTAAAGTACAGGGCCTTCAGCAACTGCTAGGCCTCTACCTGACTTCCTTCCAAAATCAGCGGCAATTTCACCCCAATCTTTGGTTTTCCAATCCATTATTTCCATCTTGTCTTTAACATTATCATACAGACCAGAAACCAAAAGACTATTTGCTCTATCAAGCATAGCACCTAGCGTACTTGATACTTCAGCACTAGACTTATGCGCCTTTTTCTTAATCCATGTCTGAGCGACAAATGAATCACTGTAAATTGGAATATCTAAAGACTTATTTTTCAAAAATTCAATACCATCAACAATAGCAAGGAATTCACCTACATTAGCAGAGCCTCCTCGATAAGGATTAGATCTAAATACTTCAGTTTCTTCATTACCTGCAATTAAAACACCGCGCCACTCAAGGATATTAGTCTTCTGGCTAAATGCTGCATCCACGGTAAGATAAATTCCTTTAGGTTTATCATCACTATGTAGCGATTTACCTTTAGGCTTACCGGTAACTTTCTTTTTACTAGAAGAAGGTGCGCCATTACCAGAAAAAGCCTCTTCAGCCTCCTCTCTTGTTCTAAATCCCTTGTATCTTGCCTTTGGAAAACCATCCACTAAAGGCTTTACTTCATTCCATGTATTATAAACACCGGGTTCAGAACCCACCCATACTACATATGCTTTATTCTTTGCCATCAAAAAATCCTCTTTAATATAGTCAGATAGTACCATAAATACGATCAGTCAGAAACAAAACAAAATGACCAACGTCTCAAAAATTAAATTTATTGACATTGCCTTTATCTGGCAGCATAAGAAAGTGAGTAAAATCAAAACATAATTAATTTACATCTATATGTATTGCCAATTCTTTACCTTCAGCTCTATTAAACCTAACAAGATTTATTTTAAAAATATTGCTCCACTCCATTTTATTAGAGTCGTAAAATGTTGGCTCATAACCCATTCCATGCATAACATAATTCAAAGATCTTTTTGAAAAAGGAAGATCTATAACCAAAAAATCAATCTCTTCTGGAAATAAATTAACATACTTAACCTTAACCTTACCTAAGAAGTTATCACTATTTTCTTCGTAACAATCATTAAAACTTTTTTTACAAAACTCAATATCATCGCCATGCAAAGATAAAAAACCTGTTCTATACAAATCATAATTGCAAATTTGTATCTCGCTAGTTTCATTTATACAATATGGTAAAGTTGAAAGCCTAAACTCATTGTTGTATATAGCCTCATCTCTTGGATTTTCTCTTTTTACAAGAAATCCGTATGTGTAAAAAGATTTTCCAAAATTAACTCCATCAATTACCACATCACTCTTATATGGGGCATCCATAGAATAAGCATCATCCACACCTTTCAAGATCTTCAATGTAATAAATAAAGCACTAACAAATAAAAAAACAAATGTAAGTCCTGCTATTTTTATAATCTTTTTATTTTTCAAAATATATCTCCTTTTTATTCTTATTCTTCTTATGTAAGAATATAGCTTTAATAAATCTACATCTATTTAAAATTAATCTCTATCTTAATTAGATTGGCATTTACTTTTGACAACTTTATCGAATTAGGATCTCTTAAAGAGCCAGCTCCTTTCTTTCTTTTGTATTCAATAAATCCATCTCTCTCAATAAAATAAAACTCATTATTTGTTGGTACAAGACGGAGATATTCAAACACTCCTTTTTTACTAACTGCAAGCCCTTTTATTAAAAGACTAAAGCTAACTAAATTGCCTTTATCATAATTAAATACAGCCCTTCCCATAAGGACATCCTTATTACCGCACATGCCAAAACCTTCTTGGCAAAAAGAAACATCATCTGTTATGTTTTTTAAGAAATCATGCCTATATAAATCATAACTACATGTTACAAATCCAGCATTCTCAATGCAGTAAGGTTTTGTTGATATCCTCATTTTATTCTTATAAATCTCTTTTTCATCATATTGATAATACTTTGATCTCTGCGCTATTTGAACTAGTTCTAGGCTTTTATCTAAATCAACACCATCAATAATAACATCATCATAAAAATGGTCATCCATGTGTGAGTATCCATTTCCTATCATATAAACAAATAAAAAAACAAAAGCTAATATAAGAGCAATTAATCCTAAAATAATTTTAAATTTCACAATCAAACCTCTATTTAAAATAAACATATATTTCAACCAAATCGTTCATCTTATCTTTTACCTTTATTAGTTCAGGATAATTTCCTTTTTTATTATAATCAGTCAAATCAAACATCATCTCGTTTTCATTAATCATTTTAAACTCATACATCTCAGACATATAAAAATGTAAGTAATCAATAATCACTTCATTTTCAAAGGGTATATTTTTTAAAAAAATGTAAAACCTCTAGATTCTTTATAGTAGTCAATTATTAACCTCCCTAACGACTCATCTCTATATGTTTCATTACACATGTCTAATCCCATTGAACAAAATTCAACACTATCCTTAAACAAAGAGATAAAGTTACTCCTGTAGAGGTCATAACTACAAACCACTCTTCCATAATTATGTTTTTCACAACTAGGCCTTGTTGATATTCTAACCATCTTTGATAAATAATCTCCATTCAAAGATCCTTCAATCGTTATGCTATTCATATCGGAAATTCTTAAATTCTTATCTAAATTAATACTATTAACAATAAAATCACTTCTTACTGAATCAAGAGAATAATTATAAAGCACAGATTTCTCAATTAAGCAAAAAGAAGCAGCAAATAATGAAAAAACAAAAATAGCAAACACCAAAAACCTCATTAAAAAACACCCAATAAATTTCAAAAGTATACCCATAGTAACACCATTACAAATAACCAAACAATCAAATCATTTTATATCTTTACTTCTATTGACATTTTATGTATACTTTGTATATTATCAACTTAGGAGGCACAATGTCAGAGGGAAACAACGAAGAATACGAAAGACACCATTTGGGTTACTACTTAGGCCCATTCATTATCGCAATCATTATTGCTTTTTCAGCTCATGCTTTATTCACAATAGCTTCGCCAGATAAAAAGACCACATATAAAGCTTACAAGCTAAAAGTAATCTCCACTAGAGTATCAAATGAAAAAGTACTAGGTCGAGGAGCACTAAGCAATAACACCCCTGTACTTAATATCATAACGAAGAATAATATCTATCGAGGGATCCTAACTAAAGGATTTAACTATAACGGCCCACTCTATCTAAGAGAAAAGAATCAAGTATTTGGCGCTAAATCAATCAAAAAAGAAGTATGTACAAGTCCTAGCACTAAAAGTGACTGTATCAACTTATTCAAATAGTCCTTGAGACAAGCTCAAGAATAGACCAGTTTCTTCTTCCGCCCTTTTTCCTGTATAATAACAAGAAAAAGGGTTTTTTGTATGTATAGCTTTTACACTACTTGTGAAGATAGTTACTCTGTTGGGGATCACGGCGAAGACATTAATGAAATGACAGCCACCCCAAACATGGTCGAAATAGACAATGGCGATTTTATCAATAAGATAGCCAAAAACGGAGGCTTCAAAGAAGCTGTACTGGATGTCTTTCCTCACTTAAGTGAGGACCAATTTATAGAAGACTTTGCTCTTAGCTGTCATAAGTCTCATTTTCAAGGCCAGGATTGCTACTATGTTAGGTTTAGTGCAATAGAGCATATATTTGTAAGCAACGAATTAATGTCTAATCTACTAAGAGGTGAAGAAGCACAGGAAAGGCGAGATGCTATTGAGGCTTTAGAAGAGAGCCTAGATGAATATGAACAATGGAATAACTCCAAGACAAAGAAAGAAGAGTATGACGCACTACTTTCATTTACTAAAGATAACCTCTCTACTTTTGAATCAAACAATATCCACTTAGGCTCAATATTTGCCTATGGCCATAATCATGGAAAGATTGTTAGCATGATTGACAATGAGTTGTTTTTATCAAATACGGACGACAATGAGCTTTCTCTTTAGTACAAACAAAAATATCGACCACTAGGGTCGATATTTTTTTAACTTAACTAGCCTTAACCAATAACAAACATTACTGTAGTAGCCCAGCCAACAAATAGTGAAAGCAGGAAGTAAGCAACATTCTTAGTTACATTGGCATGCTTAAAGATAAGCGATGTAGCAACTGCACCAGTGATACCAACAATAGACCAACGTAAGAACGTTAAACCTTCATCTTGCGCCAGTGGCAGTGCGTTGACATCATTGATAAGTAACCAAACCATTAGAGGCAAAGCAAATGCAATTGTTGTATCGAATGTATTACTCGCCAACGGGTTTGCAACAGCATCTTCAAAATCACCTTTTTGCGCATCCTTAGTAGAAAGGATAAGATCAGGGATTGATGAAGCAGCAGCACCTAGCACCATACCAGAGAAAAATGCAGGAATACCCATTACGTCAGCAGCACCAACAACACCTTCAACCAACAAGTGTGAAGCAGCAGAAATAATTAGAATAGCGATAATGAAAACAGTTGCAGCACGGAAGTTATTAAATTCTTTATTGCCAAAGAACAATGCATTTACATTGAAAGTAAACAGGTTTCCAATAACACCTTTGTCTTCAATTTCCTCGTACTCATACGCATCTTCATCAACACCGTATTTTTTACTATCACGGTACAGATGAGTAGCATAACCAACATAGATAAGGTTCAAGATCACTGTCATTTGAAGAGTAAACTCATCAAAGCCTAAACAAACAATCAGTGCAATCTCAGCACAAAGAACCCAGAAAACATCACGAACCAATGTTCTACGACAAAGTTCAATTTTGTTAACTTTCTGACCGTTCTTATCACGAGCAAGAATAATAGAAAGAGCAGGAATCACACAACCATTAAAGATTGCTGATCCAGCCGTTACACCAAGTCCAACCATGACCATTGCAGGATCATCATAGTAGAACAAACAGGCGATAACAACACACATCTCCGGCATGCTTGAGCCGACAGCATTAACAGTTGCACCTTTGATACCAGCAGGCATAAATCTACCAATAAAGGCAGCTGACTGCTCAAAAATATCACATGAATACTTCAAGAAGTAACACGCCAGTAAAACGAATAGAAACGGCGTAGCCGATCCTAGAATATCAATCATAAAAACACCTATTATTTTAATTAAATTATTTAAAAGCCAGTCTTCATGGCTCTTTAAAGCTTTTCTTTACCTTTTAAACTCAGTAAATTGCTGGTTAATATACCTGTTTATAACTGTATGTCAATAAGTAAAGTAGCTCAGATGGCTGGAAGTTTCAACAATGCGCCAAACCTCTCATTTACAGGAATAATAAAAATGCTGAATCAAATACAATATCCTTGTTATTGACACATGATTCACTTATTGGTATATTTTATTTGTTTTTCAACCGGAATACATTATGAACAACAATACAAAAAAGGTAAACAAATTTTTTGCATATCTCGGAGTCAAGTTTTCATTGCTATTATTTGTGTCAGCATACTTGATAATGAACGCTGATAATCACATTTTGAAAGATTTTGAACTCAAGGTGATCGATAGCTTTACAGTTCAAAAAACAATAATGAAAGCAAAAAAAGGAACAAAACTGGTAAATGCAATCAGTCTTAATATTGATGGCGAAACTTTCATTGCCAGAGTTTATCCAGAGTTCCTCTATAAGTGGGATACGACCTCTCCCTTATATGCAGTTACGACAGGAAATATCTTCCTAACAAAAACTAGAGTTTGTCCAGAGAAAAGTCTGGCAGATAAAGAATGCCTATGGATAAACCCAAAAAACAATTCCAAAGAATTAATAAGCAGAGTATTTTTACAATGAGAAAAGAGTTAAAGCAACCATATAAGATTAAGACCATAGAAAAAATTGGGCTTTTTCTATCTTCTGTTGTTTTTGCTTGTTTTCTAATTGCTACCACTGGCCCTGACTTTACAAAAACACACTACATACAGAAAGAAGTAACCGAAAGTGGATGGAAAGAGAACCACTTTCCTGGTCGATATGGTGGAACACTAGGAAAAATTGGATACTTCAAGATAAATGACAAAGATTACTACGGAAGAATGTATCCGCAATTTTCAAACTCATGGAAAAACAATAAAGATGCTTATTTAATCGTTACTGGACCTATGCTCTTTGATGTTTTCTTAAAGGTCTATCTTTGTTCGGACAATCAAGAGAAATTAGATTTAAAGTACAGCTGTGTTCATCTCGATGATGTAAACAATATAAAAAATAAACCACTGGAGATTTTTAATGAGTAATGAAGACAAAATTATTGCAGAGTTAATCATGCTATATTCTGCAATTGGATTGGTTATTTGCTTGTTACTTGCTTATGCAGGTAGAGCATTAACAATCAGATTAAATAAAGAGAAAATCAACAAACTATCAAATCTAGCTAAGGCAGATGGATACATAGAAACCCACAGATTGCTTGATTCCGTATCTATATCAACCAAAACAAGACAAATCATCACATCTTCACATGATAAGCCGATGAATATTGATGATATCAAAGAAACTGAATTAAGCACTAGTCACCACAGTAAAGAAATGGCTGCTAGTTATTATCTGACAATTGTATTCAATGATGACTCAGTTCATAGGGTAGACATTAATTCATTCAATGACTTAATGACAGTTTTTGGAACTCTTTGTGCTGTTACAGGAAAGGATTTAACAGGCAGGCATACTGATTCAAGTGGAACGTTTCTGGAAGGCGTTGCCAAAGGACTAGACAAGGTAGTAAAACCATAATTTTAGTGACATTTAAGCTGAAAATCACTATATTGTTACCACAATAAATAAAAGCCAAAAAACATTTTGGCTTTTTTATAATACTTACACTAGGAAGAGATTTTGGACAAAAAAGAACCCCTAATTCTTGTAGATGGCTCCTCATATCTATTTAGAGCATTTCATGCAGCACCTAACTTTCAAACAAAAAAAGGCGAATCAACCGGAACAATTTATATTGTTATCAACATGCTAAAAAGCCTTCTTAAAAAGCACCCGTCCAAAAACACAGTTGTTATTTTTGATGCTAAAGGCGACACATTCAGAAATGAAATCTATAAAGACTACAAAGCAAATAGACCACCCATGCCAGATGAGCTCAGAATCCAAATTGAGCCCATTCATCAAATAATAAAGGCAATGGGCCTTCCTATTGTATCAATCCCTGGCGTGGAAGCAGACGATGTTATAGGCACACTATCAAGAGCAGCTTCAGCAAATGGTCAAAAGACCATTGTAAGTACCGGCGATAAAGATATGGCTCAACTTGTTGATGAGAACACTACTCTTCTTAATACCATGAAAAAAGGTGATGACGCTTATACAGATTTTAATGGAGTAGTAGATAAATTTGGCGTTAAACCAAGCTTAATTATAGATTATCTAGCGCTCATGGGAGATAAAGTAGATAACATACCGGGCGTTAATGGAATTGGCGCAAAGACAGCAGAGTCTCTTCTACGTGAGATTGGAAGCATTGATGACATTTACAAAAATATCGATAAGGTCTTAGAGCTCAAGATTCGCGGATCAAAGAGTATTCATGGCAAACTTGTTAATGACGAAGAAAATGCCAGAATGTCATATGAATTGGCTACTATCAAAACAGATGTTGAATTAACACTGTCAGAATCAGATATGCAAATATCAGAGCCAAACACTGAAGAACTTGTAAAACTTTTTACAGCTTTTGAGTTTAATAAGTGGCTCGATGAGCTTAATGGACATGAAGTTTCTGAGGAAGTTTCGGAAGTAATGAACCACGAGTTCATCTTAATAGATCGAGTTGAAGAATTATCTCTACTCTCTCTTCAAATTGAGAGAGAAAAGCTTTTTTCAGTAGATTTCATCACAAAAGAAGGTGATAGAGAATCTAGAGATTCTGAGATTCAAGGTATTGGCATTACAATAAAAGAAACCAGTTTTTATATTGAGATCTCCAACGCCCTAACCTTTGAAGAATTTTGCTCAATACTAAAATCTGAATTTGAAAACCAAGAAGTAACAGTGTTAGGTGAATCAATCAAGTTTGAAGACTATATCTTAAGAAAAAATGGAGTGAATAGTACATCAATCGTATCTTTTGATGTTGAATCTGCAATGGCTAACGCCGGAAAGACAAAAAACACACTAGATAAAGTTCATCCAGGTGAAGTTCCTGAACCAAAACTAACATTAGGAACAGGAAAGAAAAAAATCACAGTTTCTGAAGCTGAGTCAAGTGAAATTGGAAAAATTCCAACCACAAGATCAAAGCTCGTTTATGACTTTCACATTAATAGAATGCCTCTTTTAAATGAGCATGAAACAAAGTTACTAAAAGAAATTGATATTCCATTAATCAAGGTTCTATCTAAAATGGAATCAAATGGTGTCTTTATCGATAAAGTACTATTAAAAGAAATCGATAAACAAATCAAGGAAAAGCAAGATAATATTGCCCTAGAAATCTATGAGCTGGCCGGTGAAGAATTTGCAATTAGCAGTAATAACAATGCAACAAGAGAAATTCTTCAGAACAAGCTTCAGCTACCAGGAAAAATATCTAAAGGAAAATTCTCACTTGCCGCTAGTGAACTTGAAAAACTAGACAAGCAAGGCTACAAGATTGCAGGCCTAATCGCAGCCTACAATAGCCTTACAAAAACAAGAAGCACTTATAGTAATAAACTTCACAAATTAGTTAACGACAACACAGGTAGATTACACACCACATATAATCAGGCAGATGTTAAAACAGGAAGACTATCTTCCAAGGATCCAAACCTTCAAGGCATTCCAATCAGAACAGAAGATGGAAGAAAGATTCGAACTGCTTTTTGCGGTGAGCCTGGGACCAAGATATTAGCAGTCGATTATTCTCAAATTGAGCTAAGAATTCTTGCGCATCTTTCTAAAGATTCTGCACTTGTTAATGCGTTTGTTAATGGCCTAGATATACACAGTGCAACAGCGTCTGAGCTTAATGGTGTTTCTATTGAAGAAGTAACTTCTGACATGCGAAGAAGCGCTAAAGCAATTAACTTTGGATTAATCTATAAACAAAGTGACTTTGGACTTGCAGAAAGTCTTGGAATTTCAAGAAAAGAAGCAAAATCATATATGCAGCAGTACTTTATCAAATACAGTGGAGCTAAAGCCTATCTTGATAGCATTGAAGCATCAGTTAAAGAAACTTGCGAGGTTAAGTCAGCGTTTGGCAGAGTTTATAAATTCCCAGACGCGATGAGCAATAGCGCCATGGCAAGAAATCCAGCTATTCGATCTGCTGTTAATGCTCCATTTCAAGGGACCGCAGCTGACATAATTAAAGTTGCAATGATCAAAATCGATGAATGGATTGAGTCATTAAGCAATCAAGGCATCAAAATGACAATGCAAGTACACGATGAATTAATCTTTGAAGTGGATGCTGATTTTGTTGAAGAGGCAGCACTTAAGATTAAAGACATTATGGAAAACTCTACCAAGTTAGATGTCCCTCTAATTGCAGATGTAGGCATAGGCGATAACTGGCTAGAAGCACACTAAAAATAAAGGCCCTTCGGGGCCTTTATTTGCATAATTATTTATTCTGAAATCATGTTCTCACTACATAAAAGCAGTTATGCGCTCCTTATTACTCACCCAGACATAATAATGATAGGAGAGGTTCAGCACTCTTAAAAGCAGCTATGTTTGTGATCTCCTCCTCAAATAACTACCTCTCTCATTTATTGTATTTAATAAAAAAAATAAACTTAGCAAAACCCTTTATTAAGTGATAATAAATGACCAACAATCAAGAATCAAAGCTCTATTTATTTTTCGAGAAACATAACTTTTGGCTTATATTAATATTCGCAATTATTGCTAGGAACACCCCGTACCTATCGCTGCCTTTTAATTGGCTAGAAACATACTTTCATGAAATTAGTCATGGATTATCTGCAATAGCTACTGGCGGTTCAATTAAGAACATAGAAATCATGATTAATGGTTCAGGCCTATGCAGAACAATAGGCGGAATTTCCTTTGTTATAACTTTTATGGGCTATACCGGTGCAACATTCTGGGGATGGGCAATATACAAAATTACAGACAATAACAAGAAACTTAGCAAGATATTTCTATTTATGCTCATTACCCTTTTATCAATATCATTGGCTTTATGGGCAAGAGAGATACTAACTGTCGCAATAATCATTACTCTTATTGTTCTTTTTTCGATGGCCTCACTTCTAAAAGATGCGAAATACATAAGGGTTATTCTTCAACTAACAGGAATAACCGTGCTTTTAAATAGCTTAATAAGCCCCTTTCATCTTATTGACGGACAGAGCCTTGGAGATGGTGCATCATTAGCAGCTAGCACTCTTATTCCAGAAATTTTCTGGATAACTATATGGGTAGGAATAGCATTATTTGCCTGCTACTCCCTGGCAAGAGGAAGCAATAAGTAATACTTATTGACATTATACTTATATTGATATATAATTACATATTAAATCAAAAGGAAGATCTTATGGGCAGTTTTGCAATTCAGTGTGATATTAGTAAAGAACCAATTTATTCTGGCGATTACGTTTACGCCTTTTATTTGGAGCCAAACAATCCAGATTTCACGCTTGGCCACTTATCATCTCCCCTAAGGTCTATGTTTCAACACTTTAAGATCTCAAGTCTTCCTGTATATGGCACATATAATGATTATGGTAGCGTTAACTCTGTTCCAGGCCATAGTAAAAAAGAGATAGGGCTGGCAAAGAAACTTTACCAAGGCTACGACTTTTCAAACGATGAAAATAGCCCTGAGCCAGGCTTATCAGAAAACAAAATGATGTTTGCAGTTCATAAATCTGTTTTTGAAGCACTAATTGAAAAAGGCAAAACATTAAATACAAAAATCCCTATTTCGAATGCAATGTTTGAAGAATCCATTGAAGTGATGGGCAAGGAACATTTATCTTCTTATGAAGATAAGCTTGAGCCTTTCTTAAAAGCTATTGCACTTATAGGTCATAAATTTAAGTTTGAAACAAGACTAATATCAAGCGAGTCAGTGGATAATGGGATCCCAAGACATAAACTTCATGATTATGTTAGAAGCAAGCTTTCAAGTGAAAACGATACAAAAGACACCGGTTTCTTCTGTCCTATTACAAGACGCTCAATTAAAACAGATGAAAAACTCAAAGCATTTGCCATTCAGCCTAGCCATCCTACTGTAAATGGATTCTCTTTAAGAGTATTTAAAAAGCACAACATAGGAGGCCAGTTTGGAATTTGCTCTCCAGAAATAGATTGCAGAATAAATGACAAAGGGCAATTTATTGCAGAAAACAACCTGCTGTTCAATCAAATGGCAAGTAATTCAATAATTCAGTCATCATCGGATCTTCTTCTAGAGTTATCTGAAGGAAAGCCTATTAGCTTAAGAAATGGTGTCTCATACATATCATTAATGATTGTACCAGAAGATGTATTTAATTTGGTGTCAGATAAATCACATGTATTCCTTAAAGATTATAATGACTGGAAAAAAGCAGTTAAGATAATTCAGACAATAAAAGACACCTCTACACATGAATCAATACTTAAATGCTTTACTGACAGAGGATTTACCGAATATTCCATAAAAGACATCATTCCAAGCAATGAAGAACTAGCAATCTACAATAATGCAGATCAAGATAGACTACTAGAAATAAAAATGCAGATGTTTATGATGCTTGAGGACTCTCTAAATTCAATTCATGGAAGAGAAAAGTACTTTGGAAATGAATTTAATACCTTGTTTGGAAGAAATGAAAAGCATATCAATCATGCAATGTCACACGAAATTAAAAAGCTTGCCAGATTAACATTTAAAGGAAAAGCTGATTTTGAAATTCTTGATAAATATGCAGAGTTTCTATCAATCTCTAAAAAATTATCGGACGGAATGTGGCAGTCAGGTGTTGGGATATTTCCTTCAAGCCATATTGAACCAACAAGCTTATCAGATGAAATTTTAAAAATAATTAATGATTCCATGAGAAAAAAAGTATCTAAGGACTATAAGTTTGCCAAGAGATTTGAAGAGCAATATGGACCATCTTACTAAACAACTCCTTAACAATCTTTCTAAATAAGAAAAATGGCAATATAAATACTGCCATTTTTTGATATAATTAAATAATAAGTATAAAAGGAGAAGTACAGTGGGAAGTTACAATATACAATGCAAAGTGTCTGGAGGCTCAATTCTTGAAGATGATGAAGTCGTAACCTTGTTGCTAGAGCCTAACTCAGAAGATGGTTCATATGACGTTGCTGGCAAGCCATTAAACAAAACGAAGCCTCATTTTTTAATTGCTTCACTGCCTGTTGTTGGAAAATACGCTGATTTTGGTAAAACAGAGGCTCTAACAGGAACTGATGCTACAAAATTATCAAAAGCTATTTATGATTATGACTTCTCGGAAGAAACAAATGATCATTACGGAGCTCGTGGCCAAAACATATGTCTTGATGGCGAATATTATGACTTTGAAGAAAAAGCCTATGTTTGGACCATAAAAAAATGTGTTTATGATGCATTAATTAATAGCAGCAAAATCACTTCAGGTGATTCAGAAAATATTTTTCAAGAGAAAAGCCATTTGCTCCATGAAAGACTAATTAAAGAAGTTGAAAATATCGAGCTAAAAGATGACTCACTGCTTAACTTAACCAAGCTAATAAATGGACTTGAAATTCTTGGATATGAATTTATTTATCAAGATAGTAACTCCCATGGAAGAAGCTACCAAGGCGAAATAAAGAAACTAGCCAAAAACAAAACCTTAAACCCTATTGAAAGTGACTCAAAAATACAAACCTATATTTGCTCATTCACAGGCAAGTCTATGTCACCAGGTGATACAGTTAGAGTCTTCCCTATTCAAAGCAGACTTGCTGACCAAAGCAATCCTGCATACTTAAACTCACACACAACTACAGGCATTAATGGTCTTGCCGGCATTAGCTTTGATGCTAAAGTTAATGACGATGGCACATTAACTCATGGCTCATTAACCACATGGCAAGAACGACTGTTAACAATAAGTGAAAAAAATGATGTGATCGATAGTCAAACTGCATTAAGAAAACTGGAAGAGGGAAAGCTTTCCATACCAGGCACAAAGTTATTCAAAGATGTAATGATTGTCTCCAAAAAGGCTTTTGACGCTCTTGAAGGTGAATTCAAGTCAGAATACTACAATGACTTCTTAATCTACTCTAAGATGCTTATAGACGCATTTGAGATAGATCAGGAGACACTTTTAGATAACGACTTATTAATTAAGTATGCAAATGATAACAACTTACCATTTGTTGAAGTTACAGCCAAACATCAAAGCCTAGAAAACAATCAAAATTATATGGAGTCACTGCTTGAAAAACACAATCCTGAAAAAGCAAAAGAACTCATGGCAAGCACTATTAGAAATGATATTGTTAGGGATGCACTAATATTTGGTGTCCCTGTAAAAGACAGTGAGTGGAATAGACATAACCAATTTTGTGAATCCTTGGATGACAGAGGCCTTCTTGGAGATAAGTTATCTAGACTTTTCAATTATAGCATAAGGGAGTCATCTGGAAGAAATGGCTCTAAAGATAAAATACTATCCACACTGACAAATTTAAAATCGATTACTCAGGAGATTGATAGAGATGCAGCATTTGTTAATGCCCTTTCTTACTACTCTATGCAAATACTTCCTAGTAACAAGACTTCTGGTGCTTATAGCATAGAACAACAGCACCATCTAATGTCAAAGATTGAAAGCGCAGTTGCAGATCAGGTTGTTGAAGCAGCAAGAGAACGAGACTATGATATAGGACTTTAGCAAAAAATAGACTATATTGATTTTATCAAAATATTTGGAACATATAAAATTGAAAGTAAAAGCCTGTTTAAGAAGTGGAGAGTGCTGTAAAGCCTCTCCTTGTGGTTTTGGCCGCTGGAACAGCGAAAAGACCCAGTGTGCTTCTCTCGGCGGCTCTGCGCCTGGTGAGTATTACTGTTCTCTTTATGATGAGATAGTAAAAGACCCCACATCATCCATTTCGCCTGCCTTTGGCTCTGGTTGTTGTCGAGGTCTTTTTAATAAATCAAGACAGAAATTAATTGATGATAAGTATTTAGGAAAGGAGCAAATCATCGAAGTTTCTTTTGAATAGCCTTATTTTGGATCTACATAGTTTAAGTAGAATCCTGTGCCTTTTTCTTTATTAATTAGGGCTGTCGAACCATTATCGTTAATGGTTGGCCCCTTAGGATAATGAACTACAACATCTCCTGAATTAATCAGTTTATCTTTTAAGGCTTCAATAAGTTTCATGTGAAATAGAAATTCAGGGAAAATGGCCTCTTTTATTAAGCTTGCCATCCCTTCAGTTTTTGCAATTCCGTCCTTGATTAGTGTATTAGAGATCGTATTCATTATTTCACTTAAAGAAACATCACCAATACTGACATCACTTCCAGGTATGTTTTCAATAACAATTCTAGAACCATTCTCATTCAATTCAAGCTTTAGGTTTGCTTGAACATTCTGACCTGAACAATCAACAAAATTAAAGTTATCCCATGTTAAATCAGCTTCTTTAAATACTATTTTCAAAATAAATTATCCTCAATAAAAAAGGAGCCATGTCTCCTTTTTAGTTATTTGTTAATCTAAGCTTCGCTTGCATCGCCTTTAGGTAAAGAGAAGTGAAGAATAATGCAACCAATTATAGCCGCTAGACCTGAAGCCACAATAACACCAAGTTTGTAGGCAACTGGATCAATACCACTTAGACCACCAATAAATAAGGCCATTGTGAATCCGATACCTGCTAATACAGACATACCAAACAACATAGGGAATGTTACTCCATCAGGCATTTTAACCATCTTAGTTTTAATCATTAGAACAGCCATTCCAAAGATACCCAAGCCCTTACCAAGAAGAAGACCTGTAATAATACCGATAGTAATCATGTTTGAAAATGCATCCATCCCAATATCAAGGAGATAGACACCTGCATTACAAATAGTAAATACCGGCACAACAAAGAAGGCTACAAACTCATGCATACTATGTGTAATGTCTTTTAGAGGCTCACGACCATCTTTTGAAGTGTAAGGTAAAGCAAATGCCAAGATCACACCTGAAAGTGTTGCATGAACACCACTCTTAATCATAAATGCCCATAGTAAGAAACCAATTAAGAAGTAAGCCACTAGGTTGTCTACTTTCATTCGATTCATTGCGAACAATAAAACAGTAAGCGCACCAGACAAACCAAGATAGGTCATGTCAATTCCCTTACTATATCCAATAGCAATTACGATAATCGCCATTAAGTCATCAAAAATAGCCAGAGCAAGTAAAGTCACCTTTAGACCTACAGGAACTCTTTTTGAGAATAAAGACAAAATACCAAGGGCAAACGCAATATCAGTAGCCGTTGAAATAGCCCAACCTGACATAGCTTCTTCACTAAATCCATTCATGCCAAGATAAATCAATGCAGGCATTACAAAACCAGCAACTGCCAAACCTAGCGGAAGAACAACTTTATCCCATGAAGACAAGTGCCCTTCTTTGAGTTCTTCTCTTAGCTCAGCGCCTACCATCAAAAAGAAGATAGCCATTAATCCATCATTAACAAAGTGAGACAAACCCAGGTTAAGGTTCAGTCCAACAAAATTAAATGAAAATGGAAGATGAAGAAAGTGCTCATAACTCTCCCTGCCCAAATTTGCCCATGCAAGCGCAAATAGCGCGGATACAATTAATAAAATACCGCCTGCTGACTCCAATGCAATGAAGTCATCAAAATGCTGCTTTAACCTTTTCATGTAAAATAACCTATTTAGTAAATAATGAGATTATTATACTAATAAAGATTGTAAGTGTCAATATTCAATATATAGAATTTGTTATATCTGTCACTGTAATTGTAATCTTTTATTAATAATTAAGCTGAAAGTTCTTTTCCACTTTCTCTGGAGAAAGTTATTGATTGCATTATACTTCTGACATCATCTCTTCTTTCTGATTCTTTTTCTGTATTGTTTTTAAAGTGATTAACAAAGGCAGCTTTCATTGGCTTTTCCAGTTTGTAAGCTTCAATCTCCCACGGTCTTTCCATGTAAGGTATCTCTCCTGTAAGACCTGCATCCTGACCATTCCATCGAACATGAAACAAGCCATCGCTTTTCCATTTTCTATATTGCAATGTATTGTGAGCCTTCTGGTATACGTGAACAAGCTCATGGGCGAGTGTCTCTAACTGCTCATTAATGTTCATATCCCTTTGCATTACTATTGTGAAATCTTTGTTTGACTTGCTTCCAATAGACGCTGTAGAGCATGTTCCCATGGTGTTTTTGCCTAACTTACTTGCCCTCATTTCAATTCTAATATTCAAAGTATTAGACATTCTTTTTGTCATTAGTAAATCTGCAAAGTAATCAGCTGCGGCTAAGATAACCTCATGGCCATCTTTATTTCCGCCCTTCTGAAATATTTTAGTATTCATAAGATTCATCATTCTCTTTGATGTTAATAAACTCTCTTAATGACACAGCTAAACCAGGACGATTAAAGGTTTCAATTGTTGCCCCAGGCAACGGCTTTATATTTGAGTCAATATAAATCTCTTCTTCTTCTGGATTTAAAACATTCTGTGTAAGTGTTGTTGCAATATTGATATCTGAAACCCTAAAAGACGCTCTAATAAGGTATGAATCACCTTCTATTTCTTCGCCAGCAGCTTCATTTTTAAGGTAATCCTCTATTCCATCTAGAACATCTTCATCTTCTACCCAGTGATTTCCAAGATTCATAATATTTAAATCTTTTGAATCCTTAATAAAAACAAGCCTACAAAGCTCAATCTCTTTTTCTAATCCCTCAATATACTCAATTCTTTCCTCTAAAAATTCTGACGCTTCATCTTTGCATGTAAATGCATCAGCAAAAAATAAAATCTTCTCTCTATCTATGCTCATAATTCCCCCATTTATTAATATATTTTATCACTTAGCCGAATCCATGACAATAAATGACAATAAATGACAAAAATCAAAGAAATAAAAAAGCCCGACAATAATCGGGCTTTTCATGATAGGGAATGTAACTTTACTTAATATTTATTTGATTTTAAATTTTCCAACCAGAGCATCTAGCTGAAGTGCCATTGAATTAAGATTATCGCTAGACTCTGCAATCACCTCCGTCCTTAATGCACTTTCTTCAGCATTACCACCCATAGATGAAATATGGTTATTAATATCCACAACTACAACTGATTGCTCTTCAGTTGCTGTAGCAACTTGAGTGTTTAAATCAGATATTTTACCTATTTGAACTACAATGTCTTCAAGAGCCAGATTAGCATCTTTACCAGCTTTAACGCCTTCTTTAGCAATTTCACGTGTTTCTTTTACGCTTTCTACCGCTGCTTTTGATCCTGTTTGTAGCTGACTGATCATTTCATTTATTTCATCTGTAGATTCACTTGTTCTTGCTGCCAAACTTCTTACTTCATCAGCCACTACAGCAAATCCTCTTCCTTGCTCTCCCGCCCTTGCTGCTTCAATTGCAGCATTCAAAGCAAGAAGATTTGTTTGCTCAGAAATTCCCCTAATAACATCAACGACCTTATTAATGTTGTCGCTTTTCTCAGCCAAATCTCCAATTGTAGATGAGACATCACTCATTTTTTTTGCCATGCTATTAATACTATTTGTTGAGTGGTTTACAACATCTTTAGCACTTTCAGCTCTATGGTTTGCCTCTTGTGTTGAATCTGCTGCAACATTGGCACTATTTGCTATTTCAGATATCGTTGAACCCATCTGATTAATAGATGCAGAAACACTGATAGCCTCATCTCTTTGATTTAATGTTGATTTCTTAGACTCTTCTGCATTATTAGCAACATTATTAGATGCATTTTTAACATTTTCTGATGTTTCTGCAACTTCAATTATTGATAAATGTATTTTTTCAATAAATGCATTGAAACCAACACTTAATTCAGAAATTTCTTTGCTTCCATCTTCCTTGAGTCTATAAGTTAAATCGCCCTCTCCCTTACCTAGCTCCATAAATAGTGAAGACAAGTCATTAATAGGCTTCACAATAACCTTAGATAATATAACGCTTAGAGCACCAAATAGAGCCACAACAATAACAAACCATAGAGCTATGTGATTTCTTGAATCATCTAAGCCAGCATATAACTCAGAAGTTGGAACTTCTGCCACAACATACCAGTCTAAATTTGAAATATAACTTGTAGCAACCACTGTTCCCTCTATCTCCATGAATGAGAAATCACTCTCCAAAAGCAAGTCATCAGAATTTATTCCACTATAAATATCAGAAATTCGTTTTTTTTCACTAAAATCTCTATTTTTGTGTACTTTCACTAGCCCTTTGTTGTCTACAAGATATACAAAACCAGTTTTTTCAATTTCAAAGCTATTTAGATATTTAGTCATCGCAGTAAACGATTTTGAAACACCTGATACACCTTTACCATTAATGTCTTGATAATTTACAAATATGTCAATTTTTCCATCAGGATAAGTGTAAGTACTTGCAGATTCTTCCTTATTTTCTTTTATAAAGCTATGAAACCATCCATCAGCATCATCGTCCTTTAAAATACGCAAAAATCCCTCTTGATTCCAGTATTCTGCGGTCACTCTATTAGCAAATGATGCATTGCTTAATCCATTATCTTTAGCTACTTTATCTAGAAAGTTAATTAAATTATCAGAATTCTCAAAATAACTTTCCTCTCCTAGCCACTCCAAAACAAATGGGTTTGTTGCAATTGACTTAGTTAAAACTTTCATCTGAACAATTTCACCATCTACTGCATTTCTCACCCTTTGAAGAAGGTTTGGAAGATCAGAGGTTTGCAACCTTTCAAGAAGAAGAACTTTTGCTTTTGAATGACCTACAATACTAACCACACTAGCAGACACCATAACTGCAAAAAGCATTGATACAATTAGTTTTTTTCTTATTGACAAAGAACTTATATAACTTAATAACATGTGTGTTACCCTTACCACTTATCCTAAAAACATTTAAATTAACAAAAAATAAACCTGATTTTTCTAAAAATCATACTGTACACGGTAAATTATTGCATCACCATAATTCTGTTCACCACCTGTTGAACCATAAACACCCAATTTATTCTTAAAATACCTATACTGTATTCCTAGTTTAATATTTTTTGAAACATTTGTTGTCAACATAATAGCACCATTAATACCGGTATCCCCTCCTTGATTAATTGAGTATTCATCACCTCTATTAAACTCGATTTCATTCCAATTAATGATATTAAAATTCTGCCCAGATAAAGAGAAACTATACATTCCTACCCATCCAAGCATAAACCCATTTTTACCACTTATGTTTTCATTCGGAGAAAAACTATCCCAACTACTTATTTCATGAACCCCAACCCAAGGCTTAAAGAACCATCCATCTCCTTTTAGATTTGTATATCCAAATCCAATAGAACGATTCTGTTCACTTTGAAAGTTATTACTATGATTATAAACTTGACCATAAATACTAGCACCAGACTCACCAAGATAGATATGTCCTGTTCCTTTAAATGATGATTTTCTTTCATCTGTTCCTTTTCCTATGTTTTCATAGTCGTAGAATCCATAAATCTCACCCCAGGTAAAACCTGCTCCTCCTTCTATGCCAATCACATATTGATTTCTTCCTGCACCATCACTTCCATCTTTAATAGGCTTAAATCCATGATCCCAGCTCTGATGATCTAGGTAAGCACTTCCAAAGCCATATATGTACTCAGCACTTACAGGCAAACTAGCAGATGCACATAAAAGCACAGCCAAAAAAAATCTTTTTATCATTACATTTTTCCACAGAGATAAATTCAGAAGCGCATTATATACAAATTTAAATTTAATGAAAGTGTTTTGTATACTTTTTTATATTTATGAAAGAGAGGCTTTTATTGACATTGTTAATGTAAATAACAATATTAATACCCATTAATATCTCAGAAAAAAAAGGGCCCGATTAATATCGGGCCCTTTAATAACTTAATTTAGATTAGCTTGGCTTTTTTCCATTTTTATATCTTTGGTCATACTTTGGTGGTTTACTTCTATCTTCCATTTCTTGTTCAGTTAAGCAATTTGGACAACCATAATAACAAAGGCATCCCTTAGGCTGAGTGTTTTTTTCTGTATTCATATAAGTGACCTGAATTTAAGTAATTAGTTATAATCTTAATATTTTATACAAAAATGTAAACACAAATGGCCTAGCAGTGTGCATTAGCTCACAAATTTAAGTCTTTTTTCTAGCGCTAAATCTCTTATTGTGAAACCTAATTAAAAACAAAGCACCACCTACCCAAATAAACATTACTCCCGTTAGCCAAAAATAAACCAATATGCGAGAAGTACTGTATCCTTTCTCAAAAATACTTCTGTCGTATGCTTCGTAAATAGTAACAACGCCATCATCCTTCATCATTACAGCAACCCAAACAAAAGCACCCTCCTTTGTAAGAGTTTGCGCATGTTGCAGAACACTTACCTCTTCATTAAGTACCTCGCTTGTTCCTTTATAAAGCATGCCTATGTTATATGTATCATCATAAAATCTTGGAGCAGAATCGAACTCATCTGTCTTAAATATAGTTGAATCACCACTTCTTACTATACAATCGAATTGAGCAGTCTCACAATAGTACTTAAAAGATTCAACATTATTGCTAGCAATCATTGGGGCCATTGATGCCGACATATGAATGTAGGAGCCATCTCTTTGATCAAAAAGTTTTACGTATACCATTGAATAATGAATAACAAGCCAGGCTATCAGCACCATCATAGACGCTGTTCCAAGCATTATTCTTGATAATGTCCGATATCTTTTAAATAAGATCTTAATCATTAATGCAGATGTCGATAATGCCATCATTACTATCATACCAATTTGAGTATTGTTATTGATATGCATGTAGTAATCATAGATAAATCCTTGAAAAGGATCATTTAGAAATCCAAACGCGATGCCTATTACCGCCGTTCTCTTATTAAAGTTCTTCTGAAATAAAAGAGCGAAACATGTTGCTATCAAAAAACCAAAAATAAATCTTGCGATGTTTATCACAAAATCAATATTTCCAGTCTCAAAAAAATAATCCATTTTGAACAGTACCAATAAAAATAATTATTTATTATATTCATATGTTGATTTTATGTCAAATGATAACCATATACATAATAGAAGCTACTTCTCATACTTTGCATTTAGTGCTATAGTCCTTCCTATAGAAGCAAAACAAATAATGGAAATTCAACACATGAGCTGGAAAAATTCAATAAAAAGAGCAAGAAAGCTCAAGGTAAATATCCAAAAGTCAGTATCAGAATACGACTCAAGTATTTGGGGATGGCGCATATACAGCGATGAAATCAACTCTGGATTTTACTTGCCAGATGAAGATGCCAAGCCCGGCTTTGACGGAACTATACTTAATTACCCTGCAAATGAATCTGAAATAAACAAGATAAATGAGTGGCTTGATAGGATTGAGTTATCATTGACATAACCGTATAAACCCAATATAGTATCTGCATATTGATAACCGAAGTGCAGATATTATGATCACTATACATAAAGACTCAGGAAAGCGAGTCTTAAATTTTATTGAAAAAGAACTCCATCAAGAACTACCTAAAAACGGAATTATTGCAGGACAATCTGTAACTTCTGTTCTTTTATATCTGCTAGGACAGAGTAAAACAATATCGATCAATGATTATGATATATTCTATCCTAGTCATAAGAAGCGTTTGAACTGGAATTTCAGACCATCAACATTTACCGACACAAACAAAGAAGCCTCATTCTTTGTTGAAAGAAATGACAATTCAATCTCGATGGCCAATGCTCTGATTATTCAGAAGCAAATGAAGCTTATGGCAGATTCACAAGAAAACAATTCTAATCAAGATGAGTATTCTGATGAATTCTGTAAACCTTATACTGGCAATCTTTATCGAAGAAAGAATGTTCTCATATGTACTGAGAACGTTTCTAAGGATGCCTATAAGATTGAACAAGTATTCAGAAAAGGCCTGCTGAACTATGTTTTCGTTTCAGCTAAAACAATTGACTGGAACACTCCTCATCCAATGGTTGTTATCAACAGCTTTGATATCAATTGTACTCAGGTTGCAATAAACCTAGCTACCGGCGAAATATTTTACACTCATCAATTTTTGCAATTTATAAACTCAATGCAAATGATCGTACTTAGAACTAACAGACCAGATCATACATTTATTAGATATATGCAGAAAAAAGAGCTTCACAGATACTATGGAAATGACGAATATGCAGCTGATGTTTGCCTGACATACAAGAGTCTTTATGATCCAAAGTATATGGAAAAGCTCAATGACATGGAAGTGCAATACAAAAGACATCCTGCGCCTAATAGTATATATGAAAGAGGAATTTCCGAGTTTGGTAGTGGATACATAGACAAATTCAGGATTTCGACTGGCATTAAAGATTTTGCATTACTGGAAACAAGAGAAATTGAGATCAGGCGAAGAACAGTTGATGAATCAGAAAATATTAGAAGCGCCCTACTATCAATTAGAGGAATTCACGAACAGAAGCCCACCTATATATTAGGGAATCTCGATTTCAGATCTGAGCCCTCAGAGTTCATTATTTCTGGCCAACATAGAAATGACTTTACCAAAGCACTTAAAATAGACATTAAGGGCTATATTCACTATGCAAGGGCAAATGTTTCCAATATTCTCATGCAAAATTACGGTATCGGAAAAGCAAAATCACACAATAGAAGGTGTCAAATCCTTCTAGAAGGAAAGATAAATACAAGAACTAAGTTTGGCCACCAGGAAAGCGCAATCATCAATAGTGATTACAGTTATCTGAGTGGCTCATCCACACTCGAACAGCGAAAATCCACTTCTGAGTTAATAAAACGCCATAGAAGCCTAAGGTATAATTATGTTGGACTAAATCAAGTAGAGTCTCAAAAGCTTACCAAAATACTATTAACCATGGAGAAGAACAATCCCGAACTTCTTTACATGATTGAGTTCAATAAGCATTTTAAGTGGAAAGATCTAACAAGAGAAGAAATGTTCAATGAGCTAAATAAAGACTATATTACCTACCAGGAAAAACTAAATAAAATGAATAGGCTAAAGGAGAAGCCTGACTTTGATACAGTTATTATGGATGGATACAGCATTATTGAACTAACCACTCAAGGTCAGTTAAATGACGAATCAAAGGTTCTTAGACACTGTGTTAAAATATATGGAAGACGCATAAGATCTTTAAATTCATTTATCATCTCATTTAGAAAAGAAAATCAATCTGATGTCAGATACACATTAGAACTTAAAGAAGATGTTGATGGGACTTTTTTCGATATTCAATTTAGAGGAAAACACAACTCCACTCCTCCTTCTTACGTGAAAAATATCAAAGAGAAATGGCTTAATGAGATCAATGACTTCATTAAAAAAGACAACGAAATAAAGCTAGCAGAAAACGCCAAAAAATCCGCATAAATCAACCCGGCAATTTAGCCGGGTATTTACTTTTATACCATTTTTCGAGACAGTGATACAAATTGAAATATTAATTTACTTGTTATAAATACAAACTGTTATATAATTATTCTTATGCTAAGTTAAAAAGTTAGGGCTAATGAAGAGACTAATATTCTGTATCATGGGATTAATTTCCTCGTTTCAGTCTCAATCTGATGAATATCCAGAAATTGATTTTTCTGGATTTGCAACCTTAGCTGGTGGACAGGTTCTCAATGGGGAAAATTCAACCGGAGAAAATTCCGATCCTATCTTTTTAGCAAGTTACCCTAATGTATCAATTTATGATGAGGATTTTAGCTTTACTCCTGAATCAAGAGTTGGCATCCAGGCAAGCATCTATTTTAACGACATATTCTCCTTCACTACTCAGATTGTGATGCATGCAAATGAAGACTTTGAGCCAAATATTGACTGGGCCTATTTAACGTTTCAATCGACAAACAGCATCAAGATACAGGCAGGAAGAAAGCGACTTCCAATATTTTACTACAGCGACAACTACGATGTTGGGTACTCCTATTTATGGATAAGACCACCAGCCGATGTCTATACATGGCAAATTCAGCACTATAATGGTGCAAACATTACTTATTCAAGCCATATAAATAATAAAGCTACATTTTCTGTCAGTTTATATGGTGGCAACGAGAGAGATAGCGATAACAAACTACTTGGTGAGTTTTTCATTAAATCTAAAACCGAGGAGAACTGGGAGGACATCTTAGGAATTAATGCTCAAATAGCCAATGAATTCGTTGATTTTAGAATATCTCACATGACCTATACAAATAAGAGGTTCATCACAAGAGGAAATAGAGCAGAACTAAATATAATTCGGGACTCAAGTTTTATATCGGGAACCTTAAATTTAAAGTACAACAATATAGAACTACTAACAGAGTTTGGCAAAATGAAGCTAGACCCATACAAGACCGAAACAAGAGAAGAAAACAATATTGCCATGGCCACTTTAAGCTATAAAATTGGAGACTTAAGGCCATACATATCTTACTCTGAGTTTAAGCAAGACACAGGAGATGAACCACCTAATTTAAACGGACTTACAGCTTCAGAATTTACAAATAACGGAACAATAGGTGAACACCACTCAACCAGTTCAATAGGAATAAGATGGGATTTCTCAGACTACACATCTTATAAAATCCAGTTTGATAAGGTAAGTGAAAAGTCCACATTTAACGCTGTTGCTGGTGATTCAGAATCTATCACAATGGCGCTTGATACAATCTGGTAAGTCGATGAAATTAAAAATAATAATCTTGTCATTAATCTTAATTACTAATAGTAAAAGTGCAATGGCGGATTCACTATGGGTAATCACCAATAGCGCCATAGAAATCACACTATCCGAAGAACAAGTAAAAATGATATTTATCGGCGCATCTAGAACACTCCCAAACGGTAAGCGCGTCAAGCCAATCCAATTATCAGACTCATCATCTAGTGAAGAATT
The DNA here is from genome assembly GCA_036873875.1 of Laminaria ephemera. Classification (NCBI taxonomy): domain Eukaryota; class Phaeophyceae; order Laminariales; family Laminariaceae; genus Laminaria; species Laminaria ephemera. The sequence continues at coordinate 85,406 of JAYJMJ010209185.1, forward strand.
CAACATGAACATAATGAAAAAAAGCAACAGAGAAATGAAAGCTTTTTGGGCTAAGCAAATCTTCACAGGAAACGGAAAACCACCAAAAACTATGAAGTCAATTCAGCAAATGCTCAACTTCATAAAAAACAATCGAAACTCTATCGGCTATTTAATATCAGAAGAAAAACCAAGTGATGTAAATATAGCACTAAGAGTAGAAATATAACCTGGGCTTATCCGGGATAACATACCGGCCAAAAACAAACAAACAAACCCCTATTGACATTTTATGAATGATATCATATAATATATTGTATTGACTAAGGTAAAGGACCCTGTTTAATGTTTTTTGTTAGTAAGTTATTGTGTGTAGCCCTAATGCTGCTATCGACCCCCTGTAAGGCTCTAAACTTGGACACGTATAATCACACAATGGATAATGAAGGCATAACTGACATAATTGCAAGCCAAGCTTCTAGAACCATTGAGAGAGGCATAGAGGTGATGATGGGAGGTCATGAGATTATCAAAGATATCTTTTTGACCAGTGAAATGAATAAAAAGCCTGTAAATACCGGCTTCAAATTTAATCACAATGAATTAAGCTATACTCATGATAATCAAATTAAGTGGCATCTCGATGTTGGAGTAAGTCATAGCATGCTTACGCTAACTATACCGCTATAGACTTGTCAAAGTCATAGTTGCTATTAATGTTGATATCAAACTTATCAGAAGTGGACATAGCATTGTCAGGGTTCAGTATTACTGTTGTTTGAACCCTTCTTCCAAAAGAACCAGCATCCTCTTTAATCTCCAAGTAATCATAGCCTCGATCACTAAGAATTGAAGTGATCAACTCTCTTGACTTATTGGCATTATCTTCTATTTTTTCACCCCAATCTTTTAATACCTGATCGATTTCTGCCTTTATTTCTATATGTGATTCATCATTAGTTAATCTTCTTACCAATGACTTTTCAAGCCTTACATACTCACCATCATAATGATCATCAATTTCTTTTTTCTCGCTATGCAGAGATAAATACTCAGGAGATGTAGCGCATAAATATTTAGCAATATCCTCCCTATCTGTGAAGGATTTGGTATTTCCCTTTTTTAAAAAGAAAGGCAATTGCACTGCATTGTCATGTAAACCTATTGAATCTGAATTAGGCTTCATAAACACGCCATTAGGCACTTGATTATCACTACCTCTAGCAACAACAATGCCTATATTAAATCCCTCTGACAATATCGAGAATTTGTTTAATTCACTAGTCTCATGATACATTACTTTTCCAGTATCAAACCCCATCGATTGAGCCCTAATTATTTTGGCTTCAAATAAATCGGAACCAGTAGAGTCGATTGAAAATCTGCATTTTTCTATAGAAACATCAAGCGCCTTATCAATAATCCCTCTTGCTATAGAAAGTAGCGCATCCTCTGAAGACTTAGTAGGCACTTTATCTTTTATTTTGTCTGCAATAAACTTACTAGACAAGACCTTAAATCTTCCAAGATTGCTTACTTGTTCATTATCATTTGGACCATAGGCAATTCTGCCTAGCTTGACATAAAGCTCTCCTTTTTCTGAAAATACAAGCTCTGGGCTTTCACCCATATCTTTTATCTTATTATGAAACTCAAGCATAAGGGCCATTCTTTCTATGGAGGAGCCTTTCTCATATCTATCGAAATCATAAAAAGGCTCTGATTCTTTAAAGTACTTATTGAACAACAACATCTACCGACACCTTTTGTTTTAACCATAGTTTATTTTACCATTGTTAATAGCAAATAAAAACCATTGAGCTTGACATTTTACACTTATAATGATATACTTATTACAAATGAATTTACAGGCAATATGATGAAAGATAGTGTTATTAAGTATAGCAGAGACTGCCAGTTATCCTTAGTGAAAAATAGTGAAGAATATCAACTAAGAGTTCCAAAGTCCTCTTTGTTGCTTCAGTTAACCAATGATGAGTTTTTATCGCTTCAAGATAAAGTATACACTGTGAGTGAGCATCTATTTTTTAAAACAAATCTTATAATTGATCAGATCAAAGCCAATTTGTCTTTTTTGGAATCACAAAGAAAATCAAGTAACCTAAATGAATCTTTAAGAGAAATCAGCACTTCTACAATCGAGCACTCTTCTGAGTCAGATAAAAACAGAACTTGGGATATTTGTCATTTCAATTTCGACAAACCAAACGCTGAAATTGATATGTCCAACCGTAAAATAAACTTATTAAATCCACTTGATGTTAATGATAAAAAAATCCCACTAATACTTGGCTTAGAAAAGCTTACATTCGGTAACTTTAAAACCAAAATTACCCTTTATGGCAACGACATTAGGGATTTCTTTGTCCTGTTTTTCGAGGGAGATGAAATAAAATATTTTGACGCATGTTGTTCAGCATACATCTCTTTATCAACACTAAATGCAGCTATTGAAAAAATGAAAAACTCAATCACTGAGAAGACACATGAAAATCTAATGATAGATATTGAAAAAATACTAATTGGCCTAAGCTCTTGCCGTAAATACCTAATTTAAAAGGACACATTAAATGCTAGAAAATGCCCTAAATAAAGGTCAGCCCCACCTCCCAGTTTGTGATAGCTGGGGACTCTCTAATGCGGTTGTAAATAAACTTAAAACATATTGTGAAAACAAGCGCCAGCGAGATTTTTTTGATATTTATGAATTTCAATGGGGACATCTTGCTGATTACGATATTGATGAGCTTATTCTACACTGTAAAGGCCCTGGCGTTAAAAGCGCTACGTTAGAAGATCTAAGAAGCAAACTTTTAAAGCTAAAAGATTGGACTATCGGACCTGGCCACAAAACACCATTTACAAAACTCGAAACAGACCAAGCGAAAAACACATTTGAAACCGTTGAAGAGTATGAGCGTGAGGATTTGCGGATCAGAAACAATCATACAACATCAATAAACCTAAAGAACATTCACCAATCTTCTCTATATTCAATATTGTCTGAAAGCAATCATCCTGACTCAAAAGAAATACTTAAATATTTAGAAGATGACATTAAGCCAACAGGATCAATGATTGAAGATCAATTTTATATCGATTGGAAAAAGAAAGATGCAGGATATTACATCACGGTAAACTCAAAGCTCTCACCAAGAATAAAGGTGGTAGAAAGATGGGATGCAATTGTTTATGGATACCAAATTAGTCTAGTACGAGTATGTCCTTACTTATCACTAGGAGCAGCTTTTGAGGCTTATGTTAATTTAGATGACAATGGCCTTAGAATAGTAGCTGGAATATCCACTCCTAAATACGCTAATAATTCTATTAAAAACTTCTTTGATAGAGAAGGAATTAAAACAAATGATGCGATAATGCTCACATTGGAGTAGAGCTAAATTATTGACACTAATCAATTAAATTGATATATTAAGTCTAATACTAAAAATTAGGCTTATTTAAATGAAAAACCAACACCTTTTGGAAAAGCTCTCCAAATTATCTAATGACATGAGCGAACAAGAATTATCTGTAATTGATTCGCTACTTGACTCTATTCTGGATAGAAAAAAAGAGAATGATATTCTTTTTAACCCTTTCCTTGTCATTAATTGGCTTCGCTCCGATCATGTGGGCATGAGCTCAAAATACATACTTGATTCAATCTTGATGCTTGAAGACTCAGAATATGCCGAACCTTATGATTGGAACGACTTTCAAAGGTGTAATAATCTTCTAGAAAATATCCCAGAACTAAAAAAACATCTCCAAATTATGAAATCTAAGTCAAAATACTGGAGTGATCTGGTTGAAAATTGGGATGAAATAACCTCTCTAATAGATAATAAGCATTTTTCTCTTGCTCATAAGCTAATCAACAAGGGTCAATAGAAACATGCGAAATGCTGAAAGCCTAAGCTACTTTCCTTCTATCAAATTTAACATCAATATGCCTATTGAACCTCTCGTATTAGAGCGAGAAAGAAGAAAGGCTCAAACGATTTTAGATAGCAAGAAAAGTGTTTGTCAAAAGCAATTTTTAATCATTATTGCTTCAATGATTATTTCATTGTCAATTGCCCTTGCAATATTTATATCTAATATAAAAAGTTTGCCTGTGATTCTTCTTTTGTTAGCAACAATATGCGGAATGGCATACATCGCAAAAAAGTGCTATTCGAATTATTCTTTATTTCACGAACAAGCACTGCCTTTACAAGAGGCCATAGCATCCATTACTGGCATTAAGCCATCAGAAATAAACAAATATACTCATATAATGTCAAACAAGCATGTAAGGCTGTATATGGACCGTGTGGCATCATGCGGAAGGCCTCTCATCAAGGAAGAGCTTACATACCTAATTAAGTTCTACATTAGCCAATCAGGGAGCTGAACCAATTATGCATAAATATACACTTGTGACAGACTGCGATGGAGTCTTAGTGAGCTGGTTCTCACAAATAAAAGCATTTTTAGAATCAAAAGGAAGATGCGCTAAGCATTTGGAAGTATTGATATCTGGAAATCCTTATAATTCTCATGAGCTCTTATTTCCTGCTAAATCAAAAGAAGAATCCTATAAATTATTTGATGAATACAATAATAGTGAATTTATCAGTAAACTTAGTGTACTTGAGAAAGAATCAATACAAGCAATTTATAGAATATCTAAAATGGTTAACATTGTTGTTGTAACAAACCTAAGCAAGATAAAAGAATCTCAACAACGCCGAAAAACAAATATTAATAAAATCTATGGAGATGTATTCAAAGAAGTATATTGTCTTCCTCCATTTTCAAATAAAACTGAAAAATTAATTGAAGTCAGCAAGCAAGAAGAAGTGATTATGTGGATTGATGACTGTGTTCATCATGTTCAAGAAGGACTTAAGGCAGGAATTCTAAATAGCTACCAGTTCACCTATGGAATGAAGTGCGGCAGAAATACTGGAGAGGTAGCAAGCGTTGACTCATGGCTTAACATTGAACAAAAAGTATTGGATATTATTGCAATGAAACTCGACCAAGCATCGTAAAAATAAGGCCAATCGAATGACTGGCCTTATTTTTAGTAACTCATATCTTCTTCAGTTTCTAATTTAGGAGCAAAAAACCTGTTATAAAATTTATCCACTTCATGTTCTAGCTCTCTTAAAGTGCCATTATTTGAAATTACAATATCCGCCATGCTGATATTCAACTTATTACTTTCCTTATCTTCAGGTGGAAGTCTATCTGAAGCATCTATCCATACTGCAACATCAAAAGCCCTATCTTGTTTTAAAGAATAAAACTCTTCATCATCGCGGATACCACAATAAATATCATTCTTCTCGAAAATTTTTGTTCCCAATGCAGACAAGCCGTTTTTTACATTGAAATCTTTAATTTCATTATACCATCGCTTTCTATGGTTCCCTCTATCTTCAAACGCCTCTTGAGGCGTTGAATATCCTAGCTCATCCTTAATTTTATCAAACAAGAACAATTCACAAGCAAATTCAGAAGAGGCAGCAAAGCTGATTCCGTATTTATCTCTCAAGAGCTCACAGAAAGTATCTTTCCCATGCCTCTTATATCCCATTACCATAACTTTCATTTAAGACCCTTTTTTTATTAAGTACATATTATACCATTATACCCCAATACTTTCAATTTCAATCCATTGACAAATGTCCCAATATTTAGTATTATATGTCGATAAATTTAAATACCTATAACCGGACATCAAAATGATAAAAAAAGTATTCATTGGTATTGTTTCAGTGCTAATTAGTCAGTCAGCTTTTTCAGAAATAAATCAATCCACTCCAAAATTCCAGGACCATATTTCTTTAACCAATGAAATAAAACAAGAACCAAAAGACATTATTGGAGAATCTTACGATCATTTTGCTGATTTACTTCAGAATCAAGTAAGAGATACATCAATTTCTGTTTGCAGAACACAGCCAGAATCTCAATGTGATAAAATCATTACAAAACTGAAAGAGACAATACTTAATCCGCCACAGCAAAATGTAGATTGTACAGATGAAGAACTATCTAATGAACCTTACTGTCGATACATTGACAACAACATTAAGCTAATTATTGACTTAAGCACAGAAAAGCACCTTTCCAAGCTAAAAAAATAATATATAACGCCCTGATAAAATCAGGGCTTTTACCGAAGCAAGCTTCTAAATGTCCAGTCCTTGCTCTCGCTCTCTGTTTGCGGCATTAAGAAAGTTTTTTGACCATTCCTTTACTGTATCTCTGTGATAAGGGTGTATCTTATGCTTCTTGCACAATACATTAAATGACAACTCATTTATTTTACCATTTTCTGACAGGTTGCTCAGAGACTTACCAATTTTAATAGCACTATCAAATTTCAACTTATCTCCATCAAAGTTCTCCAGTGATCTGTTAAACATTCTTACGAATGACTCAATAGAAACACCGGTACTATACCCTTCATCCACTCTAAGCTTTTCAATTTCTTCAAACACCGAAAAATCTTCGATTAATGATGACGCTCTCCAAAGATACAAGAACATTAGCTCCTCATCTTTGTCAGGATTATTCATCTTAAGGTTTGTCATCTTTCTGTCAAGCTCATGAACCCATTCCATATGAGGCAACTCAGTATCAAAGCCGCTATCTCTAAGTCCTTTAGGACCTAGATACCCTTCAAACCCTGGCAGCCCACCGACATTAAATTCCATATCAGTCCAGTAGTTAAAGAACAAATCTTCATCCAGATCACCGCCTCTTGGCTTTGAGTTAATATAAGCTCTAACGACATCATCATGATAAGATAAAATAAAGTCTTTCATATAAGGATCATCCAATCCATCAATAAATCCAAAAACAGATTTTTTGGCCCTTTCTGATGATATCCTACCTTCCTTTTTTATAGTTTTTTCTATATTTAACTGATAATCCTCTACCAGTTTTAATTGTTCAGCATTTAGCTGATGAGTGAAATACTCTAACGACATAGCAATGCCTCCCTTTTTCTGGATAGTAACACCTACAAATTCAAGGGTCAATGAAATTAATTGACAAAGACGTGCTATTATGGTATATTAACCCTCTATTTTACAGGAGTTTTTTATATGCCGGTCTTATTAGGTAGCCTACAAGAGACTAAGAGGTCTCGTTATGGAAACAAGTCTATATCACTTGATTTACTTACAAGAATGATTGGAAGCAAACATATTCCCAATGGCTATGCCTTTTCTTGCGAGGAAGTAAAAAAGCTATTTAATTTTTACTCCATAGAAGAAAAAATAAATGAAATTATTTTTAAAATCAACTTCAAAGATCAGTTATCTATAAGCTCTGCCAGTATTAACATTATCAATATCATAAAATCGACTTTCAATGAAAGAGAAACGACCTATATTTTTAAATCTGCAATCTTAGATTTATCGATATTCATTGACAGATCAGATGTTTTTGCCATTAGAACGTCTTCACTCGATGAAGATGGTGAAAAGCACTCATTCGCTGGTATCTACCAATCAAATATAGGCAATAAAAATTCTATATTTGACATGGTTGTTGGAACTGTTACTTCTTTCTACTCTCCTGGTGCCTTACTTTATAGAAACATTAATAACTTTAATCATGACTACAATATGGCAATCCTATTACAGAACTTTATTGCTGATTCAAGATCTTCAGGCATTGTATTAACTGAGAATCCACTTAACAATTCAACTGACAGTATTTACATTGCATCTAACTTTGGCACCTGCGAATCAATCTGTGATGGATTAACGCCGGCAGATGAAATAGTAGTGTCAAAAACAGACATGAAATTACTTGAATCATCAGTATCAAAAAAGACAGTAAAAACAGAAATAAGAGATGGCAATAGCATTGTATCTAAAATCTCGTCATTTGAAGAATCTCTTACTGAAAATGAGGCCAAGTATCTTTCAGAGGCTGCTTTACTCATTGAAAAAGAGACTGGCCATTGCATGGATATTGAATGGACACTATCTAATAGCGGACAGCTCTACATACTTCAAGCAAGGACTATAAGTTCTTAAACTCACCTTGGGTTTTCCGTAAAAAAACCGCAAGAAAGTAATTCTTTGCGGTCTTTGTTTTTCAGGTGTATTCAGGTTACTTTTTCTTAAATTCTTCTTTCCTAACCAGCGTAACATCATTCTTAGCCTGGCTATAAACAATTACGATATCACCTGATGATATTTTCGCTTTAACTTTTTGAATTTCATCATCCATATTTCCCTCAAAGGTATCTGCACCTCTAACAATATTCTCTCTAATTATAGCGCTAAGTGTTTCACTGGGAAGATCGTCTATTGATATTATCATTTTTCTCTCACTAAAAAGCCGGTTTCCCGGCTTTAATTAATATAATGTCTCAGAAAACAAAGATAGCCTTGCATCATGAGTAAAATACCTGTCTTTCTCATTAGGCTCCTCACCCCTCAAGTGCCTTAAGACTTCAGGAACAAGTGGTTTATCAACCCTCTTAAGCACAAAACTTCCGTCATCAAACATCTTGGCAAACAGAGGTTTCACTGGATGAACTTGCTTGAGGGTAAACTCCTCAAGAGTCAAAGACAAAAATTCTTCGGATAACTTCATAGCCTCAAGAACCTTATTCTTTACAGATTCATTCTCCATCTTAACAACGAGCTCATCGTTATTAGCCGACATTACTAGCTCCATATTCAGTCCTGTTGACTCTAGAACTTGATACACTCTAAACATTAAGTGCTTCTGCACTCTTGCCTGTCTCTTAGGGTAAAGCTTATTTACACCAAACAAATACTGCCTAAACATTTTGTTTGCCATCAAGTACTTCGACTCAGTATATCTGGAAAGCAGCTCTTCAAAATTTTCTGCGCCAAGCATCAACTCAGGATTCAAAAACTTAAAAACCTGAAAGTTAGCTTTCTTCATGTCCAGAGACAAGAACCTTACACCATCGTAATCTTGCTGGTACAATGTTTCTCTGTGCCACCCTTTACCAACATCAAGCTTTTTAGTAGGATCATCTTTATCAAATCTCGACCATGCCTCACTGGAAAGCAAATCTTTAACCATTAATCGAACAACTTCATCTCTATGCGTTGAAAACCCTTGTTCGGAACCATGGCTATTCACTTCTTTTAATAGCATTTCATGATATGTTCTTCCCTTATAAGCATCTTCTGACAAATCAAGGAAGTGCGAAAAATGGGGCTCTTTTACTACAGAAACAGGCAATTTAAAGTCTCTGACCAATCGCCTCTTCCATTCATCTGAAAGTTCAGTTTTCATTTTAAATACCTATATAATAATTCACATATTAATATACCTATTTTATATTGTTTTGTCAATAATGTATAGGTTGTTCCCTGTTTCATCTTTGTCATTTGTGATATAGCCAAGAAAACTGCCAATATAATATGTTTCAAGATCAGAGAAACACCATGACATGCCGTGTTCTTCTTCCCAATCGCAATCAAAATCAATGCAGTAAATAACTTTTCCATGTCCGTCAATATCAATAGAGGCACTTACCGGTTCAAATTGTGTAATCACTTCTTCATCAAGCAATTGATAACCATCATCTACCTCATGAATAAAATTATGCCTATATATTTCTGCATACTTTTTTAAATCATTGAGCAAAACACTCCCCAATTCTAAAAGTGTTAGTTCTGCTTCTTTTATTTTTTCTTTCGGAAAGTTCAAACCAACAGAAATTGGCAAATTTTTGTTAAAATCAGGAAGAATAACATCCCCTGTATAGCATTCTGTATCTATGTCTATCTTTAGTTCCATAACACTGCCCAAAATAATAATCCCACCTATGAGATGGGATTATTTTAACAGTAAATATTAAGAAATGCTAAATAAACATGGCTTGATACTTCTATTTGATATTTGATGATAAGGGACAAATGCTAGTGAAACATTCATTAAATTTTTATCCTTACTAACATCTTCATAAACCCAAGACTTAGGAGGCTGAGGCATCTTAATATCGATAGATTTCACTTCACATTCTGCAATAACAAGACCTTCATTGTCACCATGAAAGACATCAATCTCCCATAAAAGTCCTGTTTTAATATCTCGCCTTATAAATCTAGTCTTATCAATGGTTGACAACGTTACAAATTGAAAAAGAGCATTTGCCAAACCATCATCCTTAATAGGAATATCAAACTCAAAACGCTCTATATCCGACTTCTTGGTTTTGATTGTTAGCTCGAACTCATCACGGCCTTCAAAAATTGAAGTTTTTCTAATTCTAATCGCCGGTCTATTATTTTCATTTATAGAAAATGCATCATTACTACCTACCGTAAACATGCTCTTAGCTTTTTCAACATCATTTTTATGCAGCTTCAGAAATACTGAAGAGCCAGTGGGATGAGAAAACTTAATTCCCCAAGTACCTAACGAGCTTTTACAAAGGTAAATATCTATATAAGAAAGATCAAAATATCCTTGCTTAATAGTCTTAGCCTGATTATCAAAAATTGTCAGAGGATCTGCTGATTTGATTAGCAGCTTGTATTCGATTTCTACAGGAACTTCTTTAGTCATTTAAACTACCTTTAGGAACAAGTGTACAACCAAAAGTCATAGTCATTCTTCGACTATCTTTATCTTTTAGCTCAGTTGTTTTGTGAACAAATCTAGGATTCGCGTTGTTAACCCATGCTTGCTGCCTTCCCGCTGGTGGGAGAGTCGCAAAATGCTTTACATTATGATACTCTTTTAACCAGTCTGAGCCAGGCAATATATCTCTGATACCTGCCTGAAGACACCCACCATATTCTTCTGTTATTGCTGTGTCGTTAAAGTATATTAATGAAATTATGTCAGACTGACTTGGGCCATCCCAGTGCCAACCCATAATTTCAACACCGTCCCAAATATCTACAAAATCAAGACGAATATCATAAAACTCCAACCAAGGACCTGTTACTCTAGGATCGTTGATCATTTTTTTAATACCATCGGTGATTTCTTTCGGGCAAAGCTCAAGAGTTTGCTTACAAATAATAGCTTCTTTTAAATATCTGTTTTCTGAGTCTGGATGCTCTATGTCTTTAGTCCAAGATGGTGTTCTATTGTAATAGCTTCTCTCATCTGCACTCCACTCCATTTTCTCAATTGCATCAAGAATTGAGTCGTAGTATTCACGAGCGACAAAAGTATTGCTGAAACCATTATGATAAAAATCATTAAGATCTATACATAATTGTCTTTTCATTTGGATTACCAATATTTTTACATTTTCACATTTTCACATTTCACATAATATACAGTTAAAGTCAATTTAAGTCAATTGTATTTATTTGCAATTGTGAACTCCATTGTCTTTAAAAAAACAATTATATTCAACTATTTCAATATTTAATTTTTCTGTTTTATGTTGACATTACATTCAATCTATGCTATGGTTTGTTTGTATCTAATTTTATTATCATTCCCCGGGCCTTACTTTGATTAAACTAATTAATAAAATACTTAACTTTTCCCCTCTATTCTCTATGCTTATTTTTTCGACATCTAAAGGAAGGACACGCCAGATACTAGACATTATGGAAAAAGTCCAAGATGGCGAAAATGATCCAGAAAGCCTATTGGTCTCACAATATGCATCTCATAATACCATAATGAAAGTCTATGGCGTACAGAGCAGCTCAATTACTATCCAGCTGATGTTTGATAACAAGAAGCGAAATTCAGTGCGCAAAAAGACACTTCAAAGCATTCATGTTCTTCAAGAAAAAGACAAAGAGCCTGGTACAATTCTGTATTCTATATCAAAGATTCAAGACAACCCTACTGAGTTTGTAAATCCTATGATTGAAATATCAAAGACTCAATTTGTTATGCAGATATACAACACTATTAAAACAGGGTTATCAGCAATTTCGACTTCAAAATTCAAAGCATAAAATAAAAAACAAAAAGAGCCTTAAGGCAGGCTCTTTTTTCATTTCTTAAATTAATCATCAATCGATTCGACATCACATAATTTCAATATAGATTAAAAAATAGTCTGAAATATCAACTATTGTATTGACAGAATACTTATAATTGATATATTATATATCCAAATTATTGTAACAAACATAAAGCGAACCAAATTGTGTTTAGCTTTGTTGGATGGTGAGAATTGGATATTTCAGCTAATGTAAGTGCAGATCTAGCACCCTTTTGGAACTTGATTATGAAGCTTCGTCATAGTCACGATAGTGATGAGCTTGACGACTTAATCTTCAAGCTAGCAGACACTAAAACAGACTCTAAGCGCTTCCTTATTAAGATGGAAATTAAAAAGCTTTCACACGATGTCAGAAGAGTAATAGACTTAAGACCTATGTTTAAGGATATTTCTGAGCCTTTTGAACTAGATGGTGTGACTCACTTTCTTGATGAGAGAGCTGAAAGACTACTTCTTAAAGAATACAAGGCATACGGCTCTAAGTTCACCATTGGTGTCTTTGAGTTCATTATGAGTGATGCTAGGGCTAGGCATAAGGCTAATCCTGTATCTAATAATAATATCAATATTCCTGAAACAGACAATCTATCCCTTACTGAGTTTTTTCAAAGAAAAGAAGAGCGTTTATACTTTACAAGTGATGTTCACTTATACTACAACGATCCCTCAAAAATGTCTCCTGAAGCAAGGAAAAACTTTGCCATCCTAGGAAAAACAACAGACATTTCATCGTCTGGCCTCTCAATGAAAATTGAGAAGAATCTCGTTAAAAGGCTTGAGGGTAAAATCTATATCCAGATGACAGGCCTTGAGGAAGAATATCAATTCAAAAATCCAATGATTCTTTGCTATAAGATTGCCAAACATGCTGAAAAAAATGGATTCATCTATTTTAGATTATTCCATGATAAAAACACACCTGCTGATACCATTGCTGAATTTAAAAAGTTTACTAAATCATACATAGAGCAGCAAAAAAGAAAATATAGAGTTCCTGTTGAAAACACTGTTTCTGCTGTTAGAACTAAAGTTCATGAGCAGTTTGTTGTTACTCGATTAAACTCTTTACCATTATACCTAACTAAGACTGCTGGAATTTGGCATCCTAAAGCAAAATTCATTACGGATAATAATTGTAATATTGGTGTTCTACCTGAAGCTGATGAGAGCAGTGATTTCTTAAAGTCACTTATTGGCATGGACTTCTTACAAAGCAAGCTGAATTCAATAAACTCATTTTCAGAATATGTTTTTGTTTTTCCAATGAAAGATCCTAATGGAAAAATGCACTATGTTGCAGTGCAAAGCTCTGAAATTTTTTCAAACATTTCATACAAGAAAGTTGCTAAAAGAATGCATGAAGCCAAGAAACTACTTCTTTACAGAGTTGAATGCACAAATGTTGAACCAGAAAAAGATTATCATATTCCTAGCTCTTTACCATCAACAGTTGGCGAAGCATTTGAAAATCTAAATCAAAAGCCTATTGAAAGAGCCACAAAGATTGCTAGTGACATCAAAAAGATGGCAGTGATATATGACATTACTGAAACTATAGACAGCTTAGAGCTTATCTCAGAGACTGCTAGTGACATCAATAAAGATGATGTAATTCAAAATATTGGCAACTTTGTAATGAAGACCAGTGACAGTCTACCTGACATTATTGAATCAAGAGCTGAAATCAATGACTTTAGAGCTGAAGATAGATTCGAAGAAGAGCTATCTATTACTGTTAGACATAAAAATGCAAAAGATTCAGAATCCATTGATGGTAAAACATTAAATATTTCTACTAGAGGCATGAAGGTAGAGCTAGATGAACCTATAAAACTAAAATCTGGTGATGATGTTTATGTAACAATCCCTCAATTTAAAATGCGCGGAGAAATGGTTTCAAAAAACCAGCACTATAGAGTTGTAGGTCGAGATAATGACAAAACATATCGATTAGTTATTTCAGGAGATGCAAACTACCATGAGGGAAGAAAAATCATGCGTAGATATGTTTACCAAAACATTAATCGATTGATTCCATCAGGTGCTGGCTCTGAAGTTTACGGACTGTCTCGTGTATTAAGAAACATTTACATGAAAAATTTCATTCCTAATTATGGTATTACAGCTAAAAAAGGCTCTGCAAGGTATGTAAGAACCCTTTCGAAGTCTGAATCTCAAGGCTTAATTGAGATTGGCTCGGAAAAGCAAATGTCAGATCTTATGCAGTTCGATGGATTTAGAAGTATTATCAACAAAAAGCTCCAAGTAATTAATACAAAAAACCCATACGAGGTTTTCCACTTGCTTGTTCTTTCTAAAAAGAGAAAAGACAGAGGTGAGTATTTAATTGTAAGGCTAGTTGAAGAACTCGCTGGAGATTCTAAGTTTGGGAGTTTATTAGCTAGCCTAGAATCAATGGGTAATCCAAAGATTATACAGGTTCAACTAACTAAGAAAGGCAGAGTGTTCAATAAATATTTTAGAGATGAGCTAACTTATCTTGAAAAGTATGCCGGGCCAAGTGCTCAGAAAATAGGCACTGAAATAAGAGAAACAACTGGTGTTATTACCATGACCGATGTTACTGAAATCATCAAAGAGTCAAAAATATAAAAAAGGCCAATAAAACTGGCCTTTTTTACATCTTGAGTTTATTGACATAAATGAAGTAAACTGAAATAATATTGCAATAGTAAAAATAAAATCTCGGTTATTAAAATGAAGAATAACAAAAAGAAAGCCACAATTGCTATTGCAATAGGAATGGCAGTTGGAATCTCAACTGGATGTGTCGATCAAGTCTCCGAAGAAGATGTAAGCAAACAACTAGCTTTAGATATCGAAAAAGAAGCAATGAAAGAGACACTTGAACGTGTCAATTCTGAGAAAAAAGCTCTAGCTGAAAAGCTTGCGGAAATGCAAAAAGAAGACAGCTCTATTGTTCAGCTATACTATTCATATGATGATGACGGTAGCAAAATCCTAAATGTCGTAAGAGAAGATAATGATGGTTCATTTATTAATTACACCATTGCTGCTGGATTAATGTATATGATGATGAATAATAATCATCATGCTGGATATCACGGATACTTAAACCAAAATTCACAAATAGCATATAAAGGAACCAAAAAAGAAGCGGAGAAACACCGTGGACATGCTTCTGGGCTTTATATTTCTAGCGTAAAAAACAGCAATGTATCTTCAATCAAGTCAAATCCGGTAAAAATGAAAAGTATGAAAAACGGGGCCTTTAGCCGTGTTCAATCTTCTCGTTCAACATCATATTCAAAAGGTTCATAGTCAATAGTTATGAAATCATTAAAGTTTCTAACAAACTTCAATACTGATGACATGATCATGTCAGAAAGCCCTTTAACCTACTCTTTCTTCGAATCCAATAAAGATTTAAAAAAGGACCTTAATGGGCTATTTGAGTATTTTGAAGACAACAAAAACAATATGCCATTTTATGTTTTCAGTGAAAAAGAAGCCCGGCACGTAGCCGAAACATCTGAAGGTATTTATGATGCACTTTGTGCTGCACTTGATTGGATATCTAAAAATACATCTGAAATACCTACTTATTTTGGCAAAGAATTCTGTGAAAAGTATCCAGAGTTTATCGAATATGCATTATGGACCTATGATAATGGACATGAGGCTATTTACGGAAGATTTGACATGGCCATGAATCCATCTACCGGGAAAGTTACCGGTGCCTATGAATTCAATGGAAATACTCCAGTTATGCTCTTTGAAAGCACCACTCTACAAAACTGGCTAGTTGACCAAGTTAACAGAAAAAACAATACTAACTACGGTCAGCACAATGATTATTACGAGTCCTCTGTAAATAACATCTTTAAGGCTTTAAAGCACACTCCTGGAACAAAAACGGATGTGGGTATTCTTGCTCATACTGAATACATTGAAGATCTAACAACGTGTGAAAATATTTTTCAGATGTTTGATAATGCACCTGGATGCGATGCATACATGAGTCACATAGACAATATAGTATTTGATTCTTCTGCGATTGGAGAGTCTCCCTTCTCAATATCTGGCATTAAAATGAATAACATGTTTGTTCTTCAGCCTTGGGAAGAGATCGTTGAGTCTTGCTATAATGACATAATTAGGCAGTGGAGAAGATGGTCAAGCCATGTCAACTTCTTTGAGCCAGCATGGAGATGGTTCCTGGCCAATAAAGGGATTTGGGCTGTCATTACTCATTTAATGGAAACAGATAAAGCGTACCATGAAAAATATGCCCATCTTCCATTAATAAGAACATACCTTACACCTGAAAATTTCATATCTGAAAGTAAAGGCTATGTAGAAAAGCCAATAAATGGGCGACTATCAAACAATATTGTTATCAGAAATCCAGATAGCAGCCTTATGTTTGAAAGTAGCGGGTCCTACGAAGACGATGTATGCATATACCAAGAGTATGTTCCTCCTGGAAAGGTAAAAGGGAGAAACAACTTTATCGTTGGCCAATGGATGAGCCTATACAATAAAGCAAATGAAGAGCAGTTTATGCAAGCCTCATGCTTATGCATAAGAGAGTTCGACAAACCTGTTCTAGATATTAAAAATGAAAGATTTATACCACACTTAATTACACCTGAGGAGGTGCCAATGTTTAGTTCTAAATTAGAAGAAGCTCACCACGTTGTTGACTGGCATATGTTTAGTGATAAAACCACTGACAAAAAGCTAAGTGACATGAGCATTGAAGAAGCTGAATCAATTATCGCAAATTCAAAATAAAAAAAGCGCAACCAAGGTTGCGCTTTTCATTGCTTGTTCTTTATTACTTATTTTTCTTTTTATTAGGCTTTGGAGCTGGACTAGTCTTTTTAACCACCTTTTTGAATCCAGAGTTTTTAATTTCCTTTTTAACTGAACTAGAAGCAGTAGTTTTTACTGAGCCAGGCTTAGAAAGAGAGATTGCAGGTTTACTTACAAGTGAAGTTGTAACCTTCTTAATTCCTGATGTTCCACTGGTTAAAGATTTGCCTGTAGACTTAATAACTGTTTTTGGCTTAGTTACTGTTGACTTAACCACAGTTGAGTTTGCTGTCTTCTTAAATCCTGTAGAACCACCATTTAAGGCTTTACCTGCTGGTTTAATGACTTTTTTAGGCTGAACTACAGTTGCTTTGCCTTTTGTACTTACCTTTGAATTCTTAGACTTATTGTACTTGTCACCAATTACACCTGCTGCAACACCAGTCATAACAGCTTCAGATGTTGACATTCCACTATTAGAAGTATAGCGCTCATAACGGTCTTCAACATCATCACATGCAATGTCACCATAAACCTCAGCACAAGCTAATTCAGCTTCATCGTCATCTTCATAAGCAGCATATTCAGAAAGATATTTCACAAAAACGTTCTGATCGTGCTCATCTAGATTAGCTACAAATCGCAACTCAGATTTATTCTTAGCAAAGAAAGTTAGTGAATCTTCAATATCATCACAAACACCAATAGAGTACTCATCAGCACATTGCTCTTCACAAAAATCATCATCTCGCTCATTGATAACACAATGCAAAAACTCTCCTGCTATATTTGCCTTAGAATAAAGAACAGATGGAGCCGGAGAAGTATGTGCAACATTTCTTTGTGCATTTTCTGATGAGTCACAAGCTGATAATCCGATGACTGATAGCAATGCGATTGCAATTTTATTCATTGTTGTTCCTTTTTAATGATTTTGTTTATAAAGCTACTTTACTGAGCTAGAAAGCTTTACCTTGTCTCCATCAACTTCATGACTAAATTCAAATGAATGACCTAGAGCAATAAGAAGCTTCGTAAGAAATTCCACTGAAAACTTATCAACTTTCTCTGAGTAAATATTACTGATTCGTGGTTGTGTAACACCTAGATTCTTAGCTGCAACACTCTGACACCAGTTTCTTTGGTCAATGATTGCCCTGACAGCTCTAATCATTTTAAGTCTAAGCTTAAGAACATCTTCTTCTGAACGATTAACATTCGCCTCGATAGTCGCTTTATCTTGTGCTTCAGTGATTTTAGTTTTCGTATTGGTCTTAGCCATAATATTCTTCTTCTTAATTTACACACCCAATGAAACAAAAGAACACTAACGTCTATATGAATTTGGCTTTATCTCTCAAAGCCATGCTGGGCGCGGATTACGTCTGATTTAGATATAATATACTAGCAATTATATGATGTGTCAAATGTATGAAATGAATTATTGCAGTTTTCCTATATAATGTTTACTATATGACAAGTTCATCACAAAAACACATACAATTAGGCCAAAAATGAAAAAATCAACAATGGCATTTAGTGCTATTACTGCTTTAATATTTGCAGCTTCCTCTTCAATTCTTATTGCAGGTGAAGATAATTTTAATAGTTCTGACTCAAGCATCACTAAGGAAAATCCTTACTATGCTGAATTCAATCCAGATTCATTCAAGGAGGATGATAAAAAATCACACTTCCAGTCCATTCTCAAAAAACACTTTAAAGATGTAGAGGTTTATTCTGTTAAGCATGATGAAGTATCTAACATGTTTGTCATCAAAACAAATGTCTCAATCATCTACTCAAACCTAGACGGCACACGTGCATTCATACTTACCGGAAGAAAAAACTATCCTGAAATGCTTAATCTGCGTTCGAATTCACCTAAGGATCTAACTGGCGATTTATTTATTGATTTTAACAAGGAAGTAGCGGCAACCCTAAAGACATCACTTATATACAAAGCAGAAAATGAAAAACATATTGTTAAAGTATTAACCGATCCTGCTTGTGGATATTGTCAAAAACTACACAGTGAACTAGAAAAATATCAAGATTTAGGTATTACTATTGAATACTACCCGTTCCCTGCTTTCGGAAGAGAAATGTCTCATGATGCAATGGCTCGTGTATTCTCACTTCCTAAAGCTGAGCAAAAGGCAGCAATGGATAACCTTAAAAAACTTACCGCGAAAAGAAGAAGTCAGGAATTAGACTTTGAATCCATTTCTCTTGCCCCTGCCAATCAAGCTGCTAGTGACTATGTATCATCAATTTCAAACGCTGGAGCTAAGCTAGGATTCACAGGAACACCAGGACTGATTTTTCCTGATGGCAGAGCAGTTAATGGCTATCTTTCTCCAGAAAACATGCTCAAAATGCTTAACACAAAGTAATAAACCAAAAAAAATAATTACTGGCGAGAGTCAGTAATTATTTGGCTGTTGCAGTTATAAAATTAATTCTTGTTTTTAGGCCACTGAATTATTTTGCAACTACATCCAGTAACCTTACAACTCTCATGCTCTTCTAAATACGAACCTCCACGATCTTGAGGAATACTTAACTCCCTAAGAACTCTGTACAATGTCATGTTAAAGGTTTCATTGTTAAATTTTAAACTTTCAACCGATAAACATAACTCATCATCAATATCTATATCTCTATAAATAGAGATATCATACAATTTAAGAAAACGTTCATTAACTTCTCTTGAAAAGTTTTCCTTCTTATTACTTTCTATTGCTTTCAAACCTCTAGATATAAGGCTGTCAAAGCTTTCCATTTCATTGGAATACTCCGAAAACTCTATAAGTAAAGCTTGATTTACCACTCTTAATGTCATGGGTTTTATTCAGAGAAATAACTCTGCCTCTCCAAGGACTTCCATTTTATTATAAGATAATTATTCCTTTATATTTACTGATTATATGTTAACCAATATTCATATCAAGAACTTATTGACATTATTTAACATTATTTTAAATTAATTCACATAAATGAGACTCTAATTATGACATTTTACCTTTATGGTGATAAAATATATGCGTTCAGTTCGAATATACGAGCGAACCAACAGAAGGAATCTTTCCATGCCTACTTCGAAAATAATTAAAACACTAATTGATAAAGGCCAGCTGCCAAAAAAACATTTCAATGGTAAACTATCCTCCATTGAAGAAAAAGACACAGAGAATGCAGTATCACCTCCATTCTATGCGCCAACCATGAACGCTGAAATATTCTTTAGAAACGGCAATAAAAGCCAGCCATATTTTAGAATATCGGAATCTGAAAAAGCATACTCTAAATCAATGCTTAAAAAAGAGTTTGGAATCCCAGAGTCAATCACAGAACTCATTCCACACCATCAAGTAGCCTACTCTCACAAAAAACGTAAACATTTCAAAACTTACACATTAAGCAAGCTAAAATCAGAAACACCTCCCTGTGAAAACTTCAATCAATGGTTTACTAAGTTAAGACCCCTTCTGGAAAATAAACATGGACATGTTGGCCATGATTCATACAAGTCTAAGCTATTCAACATACACACATCTGGCAGAGAAATCAGAGTAGATTTCCACGATCTAAAGCTTACAGTTCACTGCAAAGGCAAGCTCATTAAATTTTGCAATGACAATCTAACTAGCATTGGCGCGTTCCCATTGATTGACTTCAAAGAACAAATCATTGAGCCGTTAGCCAAAAACCTAACCGAAATTCTCAACAGAAATTACGAAAAGTTCAAGCATCTCAACATGAAGTCACATTCAAGAATTGATGTTAGAACGCTAGATCCAAGAGAGCTAGAGTTTGAAATTCAAGATTTCATCGAAATAACAACTGAAGAGCAAATTCAGGAGCTCACCTACTCTGCAATGGTGTCTAATAAGCCATACCATGAGTTATTTCCATGTCGTGAAATCACAAGAAAGATCAAGGTATATATCGCACCAACCAATAGCGGTAAAACATACCAATCTTGTAATGACATCAAAAAAATAATTAATGAGAACCCTCAAGTAAGTGCCACATGTCTTTTTCCTCTTAGGGCCCTAGCAGCCCAAGTGAAAGATGACTTCGTTAAAGATGGCTTCTCGTGCGACCTAATTACTGGCGAAGAAAGAGAAATTGAAAAAGGCTCCAGGATCACATCATGTACAACTGAAACAATTGATCCATCAACCTACACCAATACAATCTTTATTGATGAATGCCAACTAATATTCGATGACAACAAGCAATCTGCATACACAAGGGCCATTCTTGGCGCATATTGCGACAACTTAATCCTTGCTGTTGCTCCAATGTATGCAAAAGCACTTATCAAAGTACTTAAAAAGTTCACAAATGATGAAATTGAAGTCGTTGAGCTTAAAAGGCTATGCCCTCTAAAAGTTATTGGGAAAATTGACACAACCCAACTCGAAAAAGGCGATGTTGTAGTAGCTTATAGAGTTAAAACAATTCACCAACTAGCAGACAAAATCAAGAAACAAGGCCTTAAAGTTGGCGTTATCTACGGAAAGATGTCTCCATCTGCCAGAAGAGCTATGATTCGTGAATTCATGAATAAAGACTGTGACGTTCTCATAGCAACTGATGCAATCGGCATGGGAATCAGCATTCCGGCCAAAAGAGTATTCATTGCCGAAGGTACTAAGTTTGATGGAAAAGTTATCAGGGACCTACTTCCTGAAGAAATTAGACAGGTTGCTGGTAGAGCAGGAAGATTTGGATTCTACGATGTTGGTTATGCCGGCGTTCTAAAATCAGACATTGTTAATGAAGAAAAACAATTGTCTGTAGATTCATTAAGAGGAGCCGTTGAAAACATTGAAGACTACATGGCCAACAACAAGCTAAAAATATCACCTGATCGCCATGTTATCGCTTCAGCAAAAGACTTAACACTAACAACAGCTCTAGAAGTATGGTCAAGAGCAGTAACATCTCACAAGAACATCGAGATATCTGAAGAGTCTTACGGATCCCTTCTATCAAAGGCTATATTTATTGATAAAAACGGTTTTGAAGACAGAAGGCTTGCAATAAACCTTATGTTTATCGTTTATCCTGACGACAAAGCCGGCTCATGGAGCAATATTTACCAAGATATGGTGAAAAAAGCATTCAAAGGCGAGACACTTGAAGGTTTTGATTGGGAAAAGCACATCATGTCATCTAACTTCTTTGATAGCTTCTCTGAACTTGAAGATAAAAGCATCTTCCTTACAATTCTAAGCCAGTTTCAAAGAATCGTTCCAGAGCTAACACCTCATGAATCTTATATTTCAATGGAACAAGAAAAAACAGGTGAAGACTTAGCCAAAGCACTACTTGAAAAGTACACACCTAGTGTAAGCAGAAACTTCAAGTCTAAAAACTATGCAGAGCGCGTACTCAATAGACTTATCAAGAGACAAGCAAATGGTTACTCAGATTTTGATATTGAAAATCATATTAAAGATTCAATTACCTCTCCTAAGCAAAAGAGTGATTTTATCTCAGCTTCACTACTAAGAAGCAAAGATATCCACACTATTGCAGAAAGAGTGCTTTAAGTAGAAATTAGATAAGCCATACATTGACATAAGCGCCACATGTAAATATAATATCTCCAAATTTATATATTAAAAGAGATTCTTATGTGGCGCAATTTTGCCATGGTGCTCGTTCTTTTCGCAGCATCATCACCAGCCTATGCATTCCCAGTTATTTTTGGCACCCTCTCAAATGGTGCAGTTCTTCTTGCTCTCTCCGTATTAGGACTCGGAGGAGAAAAAAACAATGGCTCTATATTTAAAAAGACAACTATGGTCTTTGCCATCATTATTGTCTTTCTAGCATATGACTCGAATCTAAACAAAGAGTTATCAAACTTAGCCCAAGAACACGAATACTTCGCGGAGGGCGCAACACCGGACAAGCCAGTGGATACTTTTCTCATCCCTATGGATGAGGCAAAAAAAATAGTAAAGGACAAAAACCTTGAGTACATTATTGTTAGTGAATCTAAAACACCATCAATTAATGGACTCTCTCTTACATACTTTAGAGATGAAGATAAGCTTAAGAGCTATGCTAAATCAAATCAAAATGAACTATTTCTTTTCTCTAAATACAGAAACAATGCTATTGAAGCATCTAACCTAATTAGAAAACACACATCAAAGCCTGTTTACATTGTAGACTCTGGGTTTATTGCCATACCTGAGTCAAAAGTTAATTTTATTGAGAAATCAATCTTTGCAAACTACAAGTCAACAAGTCATTTTTTTAGTAATTATAATGTAGTTACACTTGGCGATAATAATGCCCTTAAAACCTACTTTGTTCATAATTCAAAGTTGACAACTACTCTTGATGCACTATTAATGTCTGAAAATAAATGGGCGTCAATGAAAGAAGGTTTTGACAGCAATAAGCCTCTACTTATAAATTCATCTGCACCTCTTAATCCTCGTGATGCCGAAAATATTTCGGGCATTATTGCAAATGGATTAGGATACAGTACTGTTGAATATTCATATTCTCATGACGCTGAGATGCCCTTCACTTTATTACCTAATGACAACCAGATTGTTCCTGCACACTTTAATTCAACTAGCAGAATGTCTTCTACTCAAATATACGGTTTTCAACAAGCTAAAGGCGAAATAACAATTCTTTGCTTTTCTCAATCATGCATTGAAAGGATTCCTGGAAATAATACTTCGGTAAAATCAAAGCTGATAGACACAAGAAAAGTTTTTAAATTCAATAGCGGCTCGTTAGAAATAAAGACTGACATCTTTAGTAAGAATGAAAACTTGATCATTGCCTCTAATGACTCAGCTTCATCATTACTTTCTTACCATCTTGCAAAAGAACTAGTCGATAAAGGATTTAAGTTCCAAGGATTCACAAATACAGTTGAGGGCTTGTTTGGTGCTGTTTATGAGATAAGTAGTGTTAACGATACATCAGAAAGCTTTTACTATGACAGTCCAATGGTAAGAATTTCAACGTTCCTTAACGCCACATATTACTCAATTACTCCTGATAACGGAATCAACTTAGAAAAACCGACTCTTATTGCTTTAGGGGTATTATTTGGCGCTCTAATCTCTTTAGGTGGATTTTATTCCTTACTTTCATCTATCTTTTCACTATTTTTAGTAATCACCTTTCCAGATGTATTTAAAATGGAATCATTGCATTACCAGACTATGACCTTTAGCCCATTTGTTTTAGGCTCTCTTCTTGCTTTTGTCTCTATGAGAATGATGGTTGAAGATAGAGAATTCACAAGCTGGAAAATGATCTTCACATATTTCAGTGTATCCTTGATTATCTCAACAATACTCATGCATTTTGTATCTCCACCATTAGATGCATTTTATGGTGGACTACTTATCTCATTAGCAATAATAAAGTCACTGCAAATAAGCTTTGGAAAAAGACTAAAAATCATTGGTACAAAATATAGAAAGACTGCACCATTTGTTAAGGGACACAAGGGCTATATTGCTACCAAAAACACAAAAGTTAATATCCTCAAGCTTCTTGTTAGTTTCAAATGGATTGTTAGATCCAATCATATTTCTGATGATGAAGATGCTGGCGGAGTATTTGATTCAAAAGTATGTAATATCTTTAATGTTAACAAAGCAATCAAAGAACTTAAATTGCAATTAAAAGGTAGAGTTGATAGTCAAAGCATTCAATTTTGGGTTATGCCTTATGTTGCATTCAATAAGACAGGTGTTGCTTCTTCACATGACTTTGAATCACCATTCTCATTTTCATACTCTATTGATGAACCTGGTTTAGTTACCAATGGAACAAGCAGCTCTTACAATAAGGTTCACAGAAAAGAAAAGATGAGTAAAATTGAAAGAAAAATCCTTAAAGCACTAACACGTGTTGAAAAATACCACTCTCAGGCTGTTGTAATTGAATTCGGAATTAAGAGGGGAATAATCCACATTCTTCAAGTTAAACCTCTTAAAAGGCAGCACAGTAGTCATGAGAGATTAATCCTTGAGAAGTGGAGAAAAAGCTATAAGAACGCAAAAAGAGTGGAAGATATTTCTATTAGTCCTCTCTCTAGATCATTTGTCTCAAAATTATATAGCTACAGTGTAATATTTGATGAAAATTCGGCCTACAGAACTAAAAATACCAATAAGCAATTTGACTTGGCCGATGCGAGAACTGTTTTCAACAGTCTAAAAGAATCGCATCGAAACATTGACCAGTTGCTTTCCCATTGCCGCTTGTACGGCCTAACGAGAATTCTGTCTGAACAAATTAGTCCGGTTGCAAATGTTGTCTGTTCCGATGCCTTTGTTGGAAGTGAAACAGAGCTAGGCTATCTTCAAAGAGAGATCTATAAATACATGTCAGACTACGGCATTCTACCTAAGTCATTTGAAATTAGCGATGACTGGTATAAGGGTGATGTTATCGTTAATTTTAGCGAAAGGGACTTGAGCAAATCACTAGTATTACTCGCATTTGGCCTATTAAAAATATGCCATGACAGAAGCAATGAAAAGCTAAATACTAGATTATCACTTAGCTCTTCAATAGATGGACTAAGTGAAGATAAAGAAATACACGGCATAGACTCTAAAGAAGGAATCAGTAACTGGATTATTGTTGAGGGAGAGTTACCAAATGAGGTCATACACGTAGACAATATCCATGAACTTGATCAATCTTACTGGAAGAAAACAACACTTATTGGCGAGAACATTCCTCCAGGCCAGATAGGTCTAATTAACGAGTTTGGCGGAATTGTTAGTAAGTACGGCTCTCCTCTTTGTCATTTAGCACTGAGCGCCAAGCACTTTGACATTCCATGTAGAATAGGACCCGATTACTATTCAGAAAGAATAAATAACTAAAAAAAAGGGCCTTTGGCCCTTCTATGATTAATCTATTAAAAATTGAAAAAAAGACCTCTACTTACAGATCAATCTATTGTCAATCACCCTGTTTACTTGTATGGTAAGTGTACAAGCAAAACAGGAATTTATATGAATATTGCATTATTAGAAATGATCAAAGAGCTATCAATTACAGATAGAAAAGATCTTAATGGAAAAGCACTAAAGCTATCAGAAGAAACAGGGGAGCTTGCCAAAAAGGTACTTGGCTATACATCTGCACCTACAACTCAACATAGGTTTACTTCAAGAGAAAAGGTCCTTGAGGAAGTGGCAGATTCTATTTTATGCTCACTATCTGTAGGCTACGAGCTAGAGTTTTCTCATGAAGAAATATTAGAGGAAATACAAAGAAAAGCTGGAATCTGGGCCAACCTTCAAAAACGAGAATTAAGAATGGGGAATAAGGTCCCATTTGAAATACATGTAACCATTGAAGAAGCTAATACAGAAAAATTTATTGAAACATGCAAATTACTGAATGTAAAAGCTATAATTTTAGATCTCCAAGCAAACAATAAGACCATTAAAGACGTAATGACATCTAGTAGTATTATGGGCGACAACCAAATTGCTTACAATGAAATGAAACGCATCTCTAATGGACTTAAATCATCAGGATTTAATGTCATTAGAGAAAAAATTGAAACAGTTCCATGGCACACTGCTGCACCAAGCAAAGAATTCAATAATCACACAATGCCAAAAGATAGTTACTTTGAATGCCATTTTGGTATTATCATGAATGAAAAATCAAGTAGAGACGATCTGGAAGCCCTTTGCACTGAATTTAACTGCCACCTATCAAAAAACACATTCAAGTCTTACAGTGATGGCTCATACAAAATAATGGTAACTTTAAGAGAGTATACAGGTTATAGCGAAGACTTTATCAGTAAGGCAAATATGATTAGAGACACCTTTATATCAAAAAACTTCCCAGTCGATAAACTTATTACTGAGTTTTCTATTTTTGACAGCAAAATATCACATGATGCCGAATGGCTTAAGAAGTAAATCAGGATTAAGGGAATAACAACTCAAATACCGCACCAAGAGTCCATTAAGGGCTCTTTTTTAATTCTTAGGATAATGCTCCAGTTTTATGATAAATCCTCACTACATCCAGTCACAGGAGCTTTTACTTTTTGCATTTATTACAGACAACAAAAAACCGTACTTGGCAGAGCACGGTTTTAAGAGACTTATGATAAGTCTACTGACACAAGAATCAGCTACATTGTCAGGTATTAATATAACTCATAATAATACCTATGGCAATAGATTATCAATAATAAATCGAAATTTATTTTCTACATATATTGTAGTACCTTCCAACTCCCATAGATAGCTTCAATCCTGAATTAGTATCTGCATAATACTCCCATGAATAAGCATGATATGTCCTAAATGAAGAACTAGGAGAATTATTTGATATAGTACTACGCCCCCAAATCAGTGTCCATGTCTTACCAGATGTATTGTAAATCGCCCTACCACCTGAATCGTCCCAACTAAACTCTCTACACTCAGGAGTGGTTAATTCCTTTTCTCCTTTAACATTTTTTGATAACGAAGGATTAGACCAATGAGCCGGCACCGTTCTAACATCTTTCATTTCAGATTGCACTTCAGATGACTTAAAGGTTTCTCTACCATCTGACCAAACATTATAGATGTCCACATTTCTTTTTGTTTGAACATCACAGTTTCTTGTTTGTGTTCTCCAAGAGTCAGACTTAAACATTTGACTAGCCAATGGAGACCAATCAGTACAACTTGAAACACTTGCATTGGTTGTCCATGCCGTTGCATTTCTAATAACCGTACCAACAATGATGTTTTTTGTACCTGTGTTTTGCCTTGTTTCGCTTAATGTTGAATCTCTTGTTTCTAAATTTGAAGCAATCGTAGTTGAGCTTAC
>JAYJMJ010209186.1:0-40235 GCA_036873875.1 Laminaria ephemera
TGCCTTGTGATTGTATGTTGGTGTTATTTGAATTTTTAACGTTGGATGGCGTACTTGTATCTGTACCGTTTCCGTTGCCAGAACCAAAGTCAGTTCCAGATCCGCTTCCAGTTCCTGCGCCTGTGCCAAAGCCTGCAGCGTTTCCGTCACCGCTTCCGTCACCAGCGCCAGCACCTGTGCCGTTGCCTGCTCCGTTTCCGTTACCAGTTCCTGCGCCTGTGCCAAAGCCTGCGCCGTTTCCGTCGCCACTTCCATCACCAGCGCCAGCACCTGTGCCTACGCCAATAGCGGTTGCCCCTTGTCCAATTAATGAACCGTCTAAGCTAACACCATTGCCACATTCTGGACGCCATTGATCAGAGTCTTGTTGTGCGCCAAAAACGCTTGTGTCAAATCCACAACCATTGTTACCGTCAGCAACCCAACCAATCAGGGGAATTTGTACGAGAGATTCTGTGTTTGTGCGATTGTTTTTGGCAACAAAGTCATCGATTGAATCGTTTGCATCAAAGTTTTCGAAATACCAATTGGCACCAAGATTTGTTGTGTTCTCAATATAGTTATAACGAGATAGGCCATTTCCGCCCCAGCGATTCAAAGGTAAATCAAGCTCTTGAGCAATTGCTTCATCTACTAAGTTCATACTGTAGACAAATGGGCTGATTGCGTGCAGATCTTGCTGTGCGAAAACCTTTAAACTAATTCCATCTACAGCCACTTCACTTACAGCCACTTCACTTACAGCCACTTCGCTTACAGCCACTTCGCTTACAGCCACTTCACTTACAGCCACTTCGCTTACAGCCACTTCGCTTACAGCCACTTCGCTTACAGCCACTTCGTTTGCTTCACTTTGGCCTACATTAACAATCGCTGCCCCATTTTCGCCTGCTGAAATAAATGAAATTTCATCAATATAGAAGGTTGATTGTGTGCTACCACCCACATCTTGCCAGATTACACCTTGAATGGTGTCTGGAGAGCCTAGGTCGCTTAATGGAATGCTAACTTGCATCCATGTGTTTACTTCTGGGGTTGGCAGTTCAACGGCCGTTAATGCATTACCTGTCGCGTCAACGACAGAAACAGCGATTTTTTGTCCGCTAGATTGACCACCATTAAGCCAAAACTGCAGGTGTGTTTTTCCTGCTGGGCTAATTGGCTGCTGAGAGTGGAAATAAACTGCACCACCACCTGAAGTATAGGTTGCATGAATAGCTGCTTCGCCATCATAAGCAGGGAATCCTGCAAAATCTACATTTGCCCCGATTGACAAATTCTCCCAACCCTCTGGCAGGACGTCTGCATAAATTATTGCGTTATCCGTGTTGCCACCCACAATGCCTATGGGCTGGCTTGCAGATATACCTACAGCTTGTGGTGTGGGAGCAGCGCCCCCACCAAGAGGTGGTTTTTGTTGGCGATTGTTGACTACCGCGATTTGATCTTCTTCATTACTGCTTGCGCTCTGCTCTGCATTTGGTGTTGTTGCAAGAATAATACCAAGCGTGACAAGCATGATAAAAAAGAACATGATTGCAGCAATAAGAGGAAGGTTTTTTTGGACTTTATTCATAATTACCGTTACCTTTGAGCGTTACAACGCTCCATTTCCATTCGGTCTCTCCACTACTATGGTACTATGGAGAGTTTAGACCTTAAATACTTAGCTATTAACTTTTTCTACTATTTTGTAATGAACGATCATTTTTCAATACCACTCACTAATAATGATCTCTTGCCCATATATTAGCGTTTATTATGTTAGCTTTTTTCTCTTACATTAGTTCTTACAATCTCGCTGCTGAAGAAAGACCTCACCAAACATGCCCAAATTAGGCATATTTTCTTTGAGATCATGCGACTTAGTTTAATTGTAATTTTTTTGTAGCAAACTTAACATAATGTAGAATTCAGTTTAACAGAAATTATGCTGTTATTGTAATTTATTCATTATTTTTTTACTGCGTCCAATACGTCTTCCGCTTTGCGTCGGGGTCGTTTATTTGAATTCAAGCATTGTGATGGATGAGGGTGGGTAGGAATCGATTAATCGGCCGTTTTCAATCACTTGCTCATCAAGCCGCTCAATCGCCTGCGCATTTTCAGAGCTATAGCGAAACGCCTCAGCTCTTTTTCCATCAGCAAACCCTTCTAAAAAGACCTCACTCGTCAACACCACATTTGTTTTATTAATAATCATTACCGTCAATGCATTATCAGACGAACGACGCGCTGCATAAATTGCGATTTGATCTTGATTATCACTCGTTGTCGACACACTCTTATCGCCAAATTTAGCATGTCTACCGTCATAATTTAAGAACATGCGGAACGCATACATGCCAGGCTCTTTACCACTTGGTGCGGCCCAAAGCGTCGCCAAATCTAATTGCTCGCGGCCAAAAATACCCAACACGTCAGCTTGCGTCACCGCGCCATTGACATTATCCATCCCGCCAAAGTTATATTCACCAATTGCCAGCTTCGTGCCTGGATAATATTGGTCAACCCACTCACGCAGACGCGGAATAAGGAAAACAGGCTCTCCAATCCAGCTTTCGTCCACATACTCTTTATCCCACAATGAACGCGTCGTACGTATACGCAAGGCTTTAATTGTGTCATTGCCGCCACCTTCAGGGGCAAACGCAACACCACCCGCTTGAGGATAATAATGCACATTCAGATAGTCTAACAAGCGTGTGCCCGTTCGCTTCTCATGGGCCGCCATTTGTTGCAGGTAATAGGCGAGTAATGGAATGCCGCCATGTGCATCTTGATCTGGTGCTGAGACGATAGGATCATTGCCATTAGCATAATCTACGCCTGCCCAGAAATAAGACGACCAGCCCCAAACATTGGGGCCAAGCAATTTTGCATTTGGATCAACTTGTTTGATAGCGGAGCCTAACGCAAAGGATTTGTCCATTAATTCATCCGTCGTCATAGGCGTTGGATGAATGTCTCGGTGGGTTTCTGACCATAAATTTGGCTCGTTGCCAAGGCCATAGAATTTGACGCCTTTGGTGCTACCTGCCTTACCAAAACGGCCGATAAGATGACGCATCCAATCTTGTGCCAGCGCTGGCCCACCAGCAATGCTAGTATCAGAAGGATTGCCCCTTTGAATAGTGTCGCCTGATACAGCAACACCATTACCACATTCAGGACGATACTCTTCATCTGACTCAATTTGTTCCCCATATTTATCAATATTAAACCCACAGCTATAGTCGCTGCGCGCCACGTAACCAATCATCGGAACCGTTATATAGCTGTCCGTTTTACTTCGATTATTTTGCTGCACAAACTTATCGGCCGATGACCCTGTTGGCAACTTTGGATTGTCAAAACGTGGTGGTATATTCTCAAAATACCAGTTGTTCCCCGTATTCGTAGCATCTACCAAATAGTTATAGCGCGATACAGCATTTCCACCCCAACGATTCACAGGCAAATCTAGTTCTCTTGCAATAGATTCATTTGCGAAATTCATACCATAAATATAGGGGCTAATTGAGTGCGTAATCGAATTGGTTGCCACAGAAAGCTGTGGTCCATCTGGAGCAGAGTTATTAATGAGTGCCGCTAAAGGATCATCAACAAACGCAAGCTCATCAATATAAAACGGCGGTTGGGCTTCACCAAGCGCATCCTGAAATATAATGCCGAGAATAGCCGACGGCGCACCTAAATCTTCAATCAAAATATCAATTTGTCGCCAATTGTTAGCGTAAGGAGAACGAATAGCCACGCTCTTTAGCGAGACACCTTGTTCATTTACCAAAGCCAATGAAAGCTGTTGTCCACCTGTCACACCACCACTAATCCAAAAACGAATTAAGTTATGGTTTTTAACTTGAATCGGCTGTGGAGCCTGCAAAAACACAGCCCCGCCGCCTGACTTGATATTAGCAATAATTGCTGTTTGTCCATCATAGGCGGGGAAGCCTTTGAAGTTAACGCTTGCACCAACAGAAGAATCTTCCCATCCTTTTGCCAATGAATTTTTATAAATTGTATAGGGGGAACTAATTGGACGAGAATCAGTGGTTTGCGGATTCACTGAGACGCTTTCAGCTTTATACGAGTCGCTCGCGTTAGGCTTTACTTGCTTGCTTTTGCCAAACTGACGATAAAGAGAAAAGTCATCATCCGTATCTTCGTTTACTAAAACAGAAGATGTTTGCGTTAATAAGTCACCTGTTTGCACAGATGTTTTATTGTTTAAAGACCAAAACGTTATAAATAATAATCCACTAAAAAATAAGATTAATAATAAGGGTAAATAAGCTATCTTTTTCATTTTTCCTCTCAAGGAATACCAATACAATTTGTCGATCATGAAAAAAGCCACTTTAGTAAGTGGGACCGCAGATAAACAGACACCAATTGTTTGTAATTGGTAACATTATTTTTCGCTATAAGCGATTGTTGTTATTATAGGTGACTCAGGAAAGAGGTTTCCAACCATATTCCGAACAATAGTGTAACAAATTTCCTTTGCGAAAAGCAACATTTTTTTTTATTTTTAATCAAGATCTAAAAAGGCGCGTTATGAGTAAACATAACGCGCCTTTTTGCTAGATTTAATTAGATTCTATTCTATTCTGTACTGCTAACCTCAACGTCAGCAAAAAGGTCAGTTTCAACGTCAGCTTCGACATCAACGTCAACCTCAACTTCAGTTACAGCGTCACTGTCAATGGCGACGTCAGCATCAGCATTAACTTCAATACCTGGATTAACACCAAACTCATAAAGGGTTATTGAAGCAGGTGGATAAGAGTCTACTAATCGGCCGTTTTCCACAGCCTGTGGCTCCAATCGCTCAATCGCTGTCGGATTTTCAGAGCCATAGCGGAACACATTTGCTGTCGCGCCGTCTGCCAATCCATCAAGCAACAGCTCACTCGTCAACACAATGTTAGATTTATTAATAACCGTCACCGTCAACACATTATCTTCAGAACGACGCGCGGCATAAACTGAAATCTGATCCTGATTCGCACTGCTTGCAGGCACACTCAAGTTGCCAAACTTCGCATGTTTACCGTCATAATTCAAGAACATGCGGAACGCGAACATACCAGGCTCTTTCGTTGTCGGTGGCTCATACAATGCCGCCATATCCAACTGCTCACGACCAAAGATACCTAACACATCAGCCTGAGTCACAGCACCATTCATATCATCCAATGCACCAAAGTTATATTCACCAATCGCTAGCTTCGTGCCAGGATAATACGTGTCTACCCAGTCTCGCATACGTGGAATTAAGAAGACGGGCTCGCCAATCCAGCTTTCATCAACATAAGTTGAATCCCAAAGCGAACGGGTTGAGCGCAAGCGCAGAGACTGAAGTGTTTCGTTACCTTTGTCGGCAAACGCCACACCAAGGGTCTGTGGATAGTAGTGCAAGTCGAGATAATCTAACAATCGTGTGCCAGTTTGTTGCTCATAGGCAGCCATTTGTTGCAAGTACCATGCAGTGAATGGCAAGCCGCCATGCGCTTCACGGTCTGGTGCGCTAATTTCTGGGTCGTTTCCGTCCCACCAATCTATAGCTGACCAAAAGTAAGATGTCCAACCCCATGTTGATGGGCCTGCAATTTGTGCAGTTGGATCAACTTGCTTAATTCCTGGTGCATAAGCGATTGTTGCATCCCAAAGCTCATCATAGCCGACAGGTTCTGGATGTATATCACGGTGTGTTTGCGACCAGATGAAGGGTTCATTATCTAAGCCGTAGAACTGCACACCTTTTTCACCGTTGCCAGCACCAAACTCACTCACAAGGTGGCTTGCCCAATCTTGGGCAAAGTCTGGACCTACTACAATGCTGGTGTCATTAGGATCACCATTTCTGAGTTCTTCACCTTCAACAGACATCCCGTTACCACATTCTGGACGGAACTCATCTGTTTCGATTTGGTCGCCATATTTTTCTACATTGAAACCACAAGAATAGTCAGCGCGAGCCACCCAGCCGAGCATTGGTATGGTTATAAAAGAGTCACTTTCACTACGGTTATTTTGTTGGACGAACTTATCGGCCGATGACCCAACAGGCAAGTTCGGGCTAACTTTCTTGGGCGGATGATTTTGGAAGAACCAGTTGTTACCCGAGTTCGTGGCATCTAAAAGATAGTTATAACGGCTGACAGCGTTTCCACCCCAGCGATTGAGCGGCAAGTCTAGCTCTTTTGCCACAGATTCTTTCGCAAAGCTCATGCCATAAATCAATGGGTTAATTTCATGCGCCGTAGCGTTTGTGTCGACAGACAAAATTGGGCCGTCTGGGTCTTGATTAGAAATTAAGCCAGCGAGCGGATCGTCAACGAGCGCGAGTTCGTCAATGTAAAACGGAGGTTGTGCTTCACCCATTTCATCTTGCACCATGATGCCACGAATGGCTGATGGGTCACCCAAATCTTCGATAAGAATATCAATTTGGCGCCAGTTATTGGCGTAAGGTGGGCGAATTGGCACGTTTTTGAGCGCGTTGTTGTTTTCATCAACTAAAGCCAAAGACAATTGCTGTCCACCTTTAACACCACCATTTATCCAGAAGCGAACGAGATTGAAGTTCTCGGTCAGGATAGGCTCTGGTGAGTGCAAATAGACGGTGCCGTTATCGGTAGAGAAGTTGGTGATAATCGCTGTTTGTCCATCATACGCAGGGAAACCACTAAAGTTGACGTTTGCGCCAATGGAGAGATCTTCCCAGCCTTTGGCGAGTGCGTTCTTATAGATGGTGTAGGGTGCGTTGATGGGACGAGCAGAGGCCGCTTTAATTGCTGCAGCTATGTCTGCGTCTGTGGCATCTTCAGAGAGAGGCTGGTTAGCAGTTGAAACAACTGTATTCCCTTGCGCTAACAACTCTTCCATATCCACAGGCACAGGCGTAGCCACAGTAGCACCGCTCTGCTTGGTTTGACGGCTTCCCGTCAATCCTCTAAATAGACCTGCCAACACGCCTTCTTCGGCTGGTTCAGCAGCGGTCACGGACGAAACGTCTTCAGAAGGCGTCTGTCCAACAGTACGTATTGCGCCTATGCCTAAAACGGCCGCTAGGGACAACACGGTGGCAAACAACAATAGAACTATTGCTGTTGACCTAAGAGAAAGTTTGTTCATATTATTTTTCCTTGATTGATAAATATCTCGTATCGGTAGTTTAGTTTTTATTATCTAGTTTCGAGCTACTCAACTCAATTTTTAGCTGATAAGAAGAATTCTAGGGGCAAACGCTTACATGACCGCTTACCGCTTGCTTACAGTATGGCTTGTCAATTAGGTAAGTTACTTTGTAAGTTCTAGGGAGAGGGGTTGAAGGGAAAACGGCCGATATTTTGACTGTCTGCGACTATACGGTGAAAGCGAATCGTTTTAATTAGCGCAGGACGCTTGCCTGCGACTCACTCGCGGGCAAGGATGCCCACGCTACAACGACTCAAAATGTAGGTTGATAGACAAAGACCCCTATTCCGAAGCGGTGTCAGCCAACTTCCGTCGCTTGAGCCAATTCCGAACCATATAAACAATCAGCACAACATCCATACTGTGTTCAAAAATTGTCCACTCCCGCCCATAAAAATTGGTGTCCCAATAGCTCACAGGGCTTTCAAAACGATAGCCCCAGTAAAACGGATAAAAAATTAGCGGGCCATCATCCACATGCAGCGGAATATCGACAGACGCATGTGATAACGCACCAATGGCAAACCAGAAGAACCATGCACCCCAAGACTTCTTCTTTTTCCAAGCCCAATAACCCAAAGCAATAAACCCAAAACACATCAATGGTGCATGAAAAAGATTGTAGGCTGAAATGACCCACGGATTATTAAAATACCAATCCCGAAACAGCAATGACATTGTCGAATCTGTCACAGGATTATCGGGCCCCATATTGCGCAAATCGATGCCCTTGATAAAGACATCATTGATGAACGCGCCAATGCCAATCAGAATCAATGGCACGTCTGGGATGATAGAGCCAAGCAACAATGGAAATGTTTTAAATTCAGGGACGCGGGCGGTGGCTTTGGGGAATCGTTTTTTGAGCGGCTGAACGAGTGCGGCGGCGACGATGTAGTGGGAGTAGGATTGCATTGTTTATTAGACCTTATATCGGGGATATAGAGAAGACACAAACAAATTGTGAATTACGACTTGCTAATCAACGGCCAATTCATTGCTTGGCAAACGCGATGGTTGCGTCAACGAGCGCGTCGGTGCAGGTGATAAATGGTGTGCTGAGGTCACTTTCTGCTAAGACGAGCGGCACTTCTGTGCAGGCGGCCAACATGACGTCTGCGCCTTGGGCGATGAGTTTGTCGGCGATGGCTTTCATGCCAACTTTGACATCTGGCGCGTTATCGTTGGCTTTGACGCGAAAAATTAGGTGCATCAAATCGGCCTGATCTTGCGCGTTTGGCAAAAGGCAATCGATGCCTTTTGCGGCAAATTTTGTTTGGTATAAATCGGCGTCTAAACAGCCATCGGCCGCTAACAAGCCCACCCGCTTCATCTCAGGATTCGCCGCCAAACAAGCCTCTATACTGCTGTCGATAATCGAAATAAAGGGAATGTTCGTCGCTGCCTGAATATCGGGCGCGTAGGCGTGGGCGGTGTTGCAAACCATGACAAGAAAATCTGCGCCTGCGGTTTCTAAGGCAGTAGCTGAGCCAACGAGCCCTGGCGCGGCTGATTCGCCCGTCCCCGCAATTGAGGCGTGCCGATTGGGTATTTTGGGATTGCTGTTGATGATGACGTGCAGATGTTCTTGGTCTGTTTTGGCATTCGATGCCTGCAATAGTTTGCCGTAAAAATCGACTGTTGCTTCTGGGCCAAGGCCACCGATGACGCCGACGGTAAGTTCAGAGTTTGTCATGGGTTGTAAAAGAGATTGGAGATTAGGAGATTGAAAACCAAATGCTCACTCTATAAGATAAAACCTCCGAGGTTTGCGTTACACGACCGCAATGGTTTAAAAAACCTCGGAGGTTTGTTTGGGTGATTTACTGTCCTAAGACGACGTCTGTGTACGCATACAATGCAGGTGCGCCGCCTGTGTGGACGAAGAGGACGTTTTCGCCTTTCTTGAAGTGGCCGTTGCGGCAGAGGTCGATGAGACCAGCGGCCGTTTTTCCTGTGTAGACGGGATCGAGCAGAATGCCTTCGAGGCGGGCGAACATTTGCACGGCTTCGATCATGCCGTCGGTGGGCAATGCGTAGCCGTCGCCCACGTAGCCGTCGAAGACGTTGAACGCGCTTTCGGGAATGCCGTGGGGGATGTTGAGCATATCGGCCGTTTCGTTCGCCAACTTATGAAACTTCGCTTCCAACGCCTCTTTTGAGCCACGCGTGCTAATGCCCGTCAGCGGAATATTTGCATTGTTGCCCACCAAACCAGTCGCCAAACCAACATGTGTCCCGCCAGAGCCACTAGAGCAAACGATATGATCAAGGCCTAGCCCCATATCATGCGTCTGCGTCAAAATTTCCTCAGCACAGCTCACATAACCGAGCGAACCCAGTTTGTTCGAGCCGCCACCTGGAATGATATACGCCTTACGTCCAAGCTTGGCGAGATCATCAGCCAACGTCTGCATTTCCGCCTGTTTATCTTCGCCAGCCTTAATCACTTTAATTTTTTCAACGCCGAGTAAACGGTAGAGAAAGTTGTTGCCGCTGGCATCTTCTTTATAACTGTCTGGCACACGCTCTTCGAGAACGAGCTGGCAGCTTAAGCCTTCTTTGACGGCTGCGGCCAAGGTTAAACGACAGTGATTTGACTGCACCGCGCCAACGGTGATCAGCGTGTCTGCGCCTTGGGCGAGTGCGTCGGCAACGAGAAATTCGAGCTTGCGCGTTTTGTTGCCACCGCCAGAAAGGCCAAGCAAGTCGTCGCGCTTAATGTATAAGTCGGGGCCGCCGAGCGCGTCGCTGAGGCGTGCCATGGGTTCGATTGGGGTGTAGCCGTGTGTGTAGCGACGGCGTGGGAATTGGGCTAAATGCATGGTTAAAATCTCCGATTTTTGGGATTGGGGATCGGGGGTTGGGGACTAGGAAAGATTGTCTAGGCCAGAACGCCGTCTCTTCTCTCTTTAATTGTAGAGGGATTGGGGGTTGGGGGCTAGGGTTTTAGTTTATTGGACGCAAATAAGGATTACCAAATTACAGTAAAAAAGATGCTATTATTAGCATAATCTCTACACTATCCACTAATCACCTCCTAATGGTAAACATCGGAACAACCCAAACAAATTCAACACGCCCCCTAGCAAATTACGAAAAAGTCTTAATTGTCATTACCCTATTATG
This sequence comes from Laminaria ephemera, assembly GCA_036873875.1. Taxonomy (NCBI): domain Eukaryota; class Phaeophyceae; order Laminariales; family Laminariaceae; genus Laminaria; species Laminaria ephemera. Next base: position 10,336 of record JAYJMJ010209186.1, read on the forward strand.
GGGCATTTCTGTAACTATATTTAGAGGGCTCGTGTGGCCGAACGATTGGGCAGCCGCACATTGGTTAATTACCTTTCAATTTGACACGCTTAAACGAGCCTTGCCAGGCACAATAATCTCCCCGTTATTTAATATAAATAGTTTTCGATCAGACCTTATTATTGGGTTTTTCTCTGGTCTGTTTTTGTTGCTATTCATCATTGGGTTACTGTGGATATGCGCTAAGATAATTTTTCATGCACAAAACAAAGCGGTTGCAATTTTAGTCACCCTCGCATTTTTAACATCACCATACATTGTGATGAGTGCCAACTTAATTGGCTATTATGACAATATCATCATTTTATTAACCTTGTTAACCTGCTGGCTTATTAGACAAGAGCGTCATTTCATAGGGGCACTAATTCTGTCAATTAGCGTATTCATTCATGAGTCAGTTGTTTTAGTTGGGCTACCGATTGTCTTATTTTTTGCACTTTTACACCACAGTCAAAAAACGCAGACAACAACGTTTATCCAGCTACTTGTCAACTATTATCGTCAATATTGGGCATTACTCCTGCTCCCTTCAATCGCTTTTTGCGTGCTAGCGGGTTATCAAGCAGTTGTGTTTGATCAACACACATTTATCGAAGCGTTCAGGGCTGAACTAGCCACACATGCGTTTATGAAAGAACGATCAATTGCGGAAGTGCCGCCCCTGTTATCTATTTCATATACTGACTTTCTTAGTGATCAGATATCCCTTTTACAGGCTCGTCTAACGAACCGTGCCAACTTAACCCTTGTTTTGCCGACCGCCCTTTTAACTATATTTTATGGATTAATCGCTTTAAAACAGTCGCCCTATAGGGTTCAATTTTGGATTCTTTTAATCCTATGCGCGGCAACCCCTTTATCGCTTCATGCGATTGCGTTTGACTCAAGTCGGATTTGGACATATCCATTAGTTGTGTTGATGATTGGGTTGTATGCGATTCATACATTACATAGGTCGAGCCAACAGATGAAGACGCAATTGCCTATGATTGGGTTTGCTCTGCTGGTGCTTATGGCAAATATAAATAGCCATATTCGCTTAATGGGTCAAGTTGTTGAGCGATTTTCGCAAACGGAGCGATTAATTATTTATGCGCCTTTGTTGAGCATTCTTCTGCTAGTTTTGTTTTTTAGGCTTGATTTCGGCACATCGCGGGAAGCATCTTAATAAGATTGTGTCTGGAGTAGGGATTGAGAAATAGCTTAAGAAAAGGTACTATTATTAGCGTGTTCTCTGCACTATCCACTTTCCACTAACCACTTCTTACTGGTAACCGACTATGTCTGATAAACCTTCGCTAATTGTAAAAGAACAAAAAATGGTTGTTTTCTATGATGATGAGATAACGGCCGTTCGCACCGAAAACGGAACCGTCTACATTCCCGTTCGTCCCATCTGCAACCTACTCGGCGTCTCATTCGACGGCCAGCGGCGGCGCATCGGGCGCGATGCGGTACTAAAAGAAGAATTGATGTCCGTCGTCGTAACGACGACAGACATGGCAGAAGGCAGTAAACGACCGAAAAACTCGACCATGCTCGCCTTGCCGCTCGACTATATCAGCGGTTTTCTCTTTGGTATCAACGAAAGTCGGGTGAAGCCAGAGCTGAGAGATCGCATTATTCGCTATCGGCGGGAATGTTATAAGGTGTTGGCGGATGCGTTTCGGTCGGGGGCGTTAACGGCCGATAATGACATCGAATCCCTCGCCAAGCTCGACCCTCAAGCAGCCGAAGCATTGGTCATGGCACAAGCTATCGTCAAACTCGCTCGCGCCCAACTGCGTCAGGCGGCCATTGTGCAGGATAATACGCAACGCATTGAGGCGTTGGAAACGGCCGTTAACGACAGCGACCGCCGCGTCACCGATGAGCAAGCGAGCCAAATTAGCCAAGCAATAAAAGCAATTGCCATGGCGTTATCGAGTGCGTCGGGCAAGAATGAGTTTGGGGGCGTGTATGGGGAACTATATCGGCGGCAGGGAGTGACGAGTTATAAGATGATCAAATCGGCCGATTATGACACCTGCATGACATGGCTCAACGAATGGTATCAATCCGTAGCCAACAAAGATCTAAACTTCTAAATTATCGACGTGCTGTTTGTTTTCTCTGCGCCTCCTATCCTCTGCGTTAAAAATTCTCAGCAAAGCATAGTTACATGATCCTATCTATTTAAATAACTTATTCATTGGTTTTTGTCCCCGCCTTCCCTGTTATCCTCTCTTATTCCGCGTCAGCTCGGCTTAATCGTCAACGGCAAACAGCGCATCCCCAACTCAGCCTCAATCAATTTCATCGCCGTCTCCCGATCCGCCACACTTCGCGCCAAAAACTGCGCCGTGCCATCACCCTGCGAGCCAACCCCTTTTCCACCCCAAATATACGGCTGAATGGCCGACCAATTTAACAGCTCATGCAACACAGGCGACGTCAACTCCTCAGGACAAGCAGGCTGCGCAAACTCATCAAACAGCGTCTGCGCCCCAATCATCAACTGACCCAACCCCTGCGCATCACCCGCTTCAAGCGCGTCAGACACCATGCGAATCAACTGCCTATTATGCTTGCCCAACATATCACGCAAACCACGTGCCACAGGTGTATCCACATCAGGATAACACGCATTCAAATCTGCCAAAATCTTCGGCGTATTCTTCTCCGCCATCAAATCGACCATGAACAAATGGAACTCGCCGCCAACCTTCACAGGCGCAACGTCAAGCGCATCCCCGTCAAATGTCATCAGCACAGGCCGTGAGCCAAACGCGCACCCCTGATCCATGCGACCACACAGCGATGGCGTCGTAATTTCGCCCAAATAGGCCAGCTCCATCTCCTCTTGCACCGTCAAACCAAGGTTATAAACTTCGCTAAAGGCACGTGCCGTCAACACACACACCGCCGCGCTAGAAGACAAGCCTTTCTTAACGGGCAAATCAGTTTTATAGTTATGAATCGCCAACCCACCCACATCATATCGCTGCATAACCTGATACGCCGTGCCTGCAATATACGACCAAAAACGGCCACGCTTCGCCTCAGCCAACAACGCCTCTTCTGTCAGCGTAATTGTCTCGGTGCGCTCTGTGCCGTTATCTAATGTAACCGTGAGCACCAACGCATCAGCATGTGGTTTTGCAGATGCATAAAGCCCCTGATTTGTGCCACAAATGAGCGTATATCCTTTTTCAATATTCGGGTGCGTCGTGCGATAGCCGCCCGCCCAATCAGAATGTTCGCCAAAAAGACAAAGACGCCCAGGAACGAATAAGTCGACGGCATCTTCTTTGGCATTAATCAGTTTATTATTGGGGAGCAAGATTTCCATATAAAGTCCGAATTGTAGCAGATTTAATAAGCCTTCCAACTATATATGCGTTGTCTTACCGTTTTGCCTACAGGTTACTTTATATCGTAGAAACTACCTTATATTATGGCGTACACAAATACTCGCCACCAAGTATTGCTCTCTCTGAAATCGGCGTTTCCCAGGCAACAGACATATAATCACCACCGAAGGAATCTTTCCACAATGCTTCAATATAATATCGCTGACCTGCCTCAAGCATCAAATCAGATGATTGCTGTTCTTCAAATCTGTCCCACTCTTGTGCCCCTGTCCACCCTGGTGCTTGCGCTATTCTTTGGAGATTCTCGCGTGATGCATCTGTGCTCAACCATAGCTCGGCTGTATCATCACCCGCAACCCAAAATGTGTAGCTACCAGTGACTGGCACAGTCAGGTAACCGTTAATAAGCGCCCCAAACTGGTTGCCTATTGAAGTTGTTTCAAAGGCTTCAAGTGATTGCTCACGCGTGGGCGAATTAGGGTAAGTAGGGTGGCTTGTTAAGTCGCCAATAACATCGCCTTGGACATCATCCCAAACCACCATTTTTAAGCCTTGATTGTTGCACCCTCCGGGTATTTCTGTAGAAGACTGCTGGGAAACCGTAGGCTGATTTATGCTTGCGCCCCCAAAAGGAATTCGAGCAAACGCATTTGCCCAACCACTTACAAGCTCAACATAGCCAAGCTCTGTGTGATGTATGCCGTCGCCTTCACGAATAAAAGAGCTGTTTTGGTAGGTTATGTTCTTGCGAAATGGGGTATAGAAATCAGGGCCTGGAACTAGCTGATAACGCGCGGAAATTGCGTCGATATCTGCCAATAATTTTTTCATAGCGGCTAAATCACCCCCAAAGCCCCATTCTAAACTTGCCGCAGGCAGTCGTGCGATGAGCGGCACATTACCTTGCGCAATCATGACGGGAATTATCTGCGCCAAGCGGTCGTCAAACTGGGAGATATTTGAATAGGTTACAGATAATTGTCCGCTTCCAGAGCCAGCATCATTTGTGCCGATGCCAATGCCCCAGAATCGAATCTGTTGCCCCATGTTGTCTTGCGCAAATGCGTCGTACATATCGACGTCTAACCAGTCAAATGACTCAAATATTGCCGAGTCTATGCCTGATAAGCCGAGTGAGGAAAGGATGACGTCGTTGTTGTCGCCGTTGATGTTTTTTAAACGTTCGCTGAAGCCCATTGGGCCAATTAGCTCGAACGCATCGGCCGTTAATGAATCGCCCATCACTGCATAGGTGGCAGGACGCACATTGTCGGAACCAGATGTTTCATAAAATCGAATTTCGCGAATGGAGAAATCTTTGCCATTGAATTTGTCATTGACATCCCCATTACTGTCTGTCACGCGCAGGCGCACCCAGCTATAGTCGCCATTTGGAATGGTGACGGCATGGAGGCGTGTCGCACGGTCATTGTTGGTTTGTTGGTGTACGATTTGCCAACGGCCGTTTTTGCCGTTTGTGGAATCGGCCGATATTTCAATCACATAATCTTTTGGATAACTTTTGCGATCATCACTTGGATACCAATTTGCTCTGCTAAAGAATTGGAATATATAGTCACCCTGCAATGTTTGCTCTGTATCCACCGCAATAGTCGCTTCAATTCCTCGCTCCGCATCAGCAGAAAATATGGCGTCGCCTACCCGCGCATAGCCTGCATAGCCACAGCGATAATCAGTTAAAAATCGTGCAGGCTGAATGCTAATATCATCAGGCTGTTGATTACAAGAAGCGTCGTCGGGCTTTGTGGTAAAGACTCGTTTGCCATGCGCTACATCGCGAAAGGTTTGCGTAATAGGCTGTAAAAATTGGGGGTTGATACTATAGACGACGAATTTATTTGAGGCTTGCTTGCCCTCAGAATTGGTCACGGTGAGGGTGGTATTACCATCGGCCGTTTGCGGCACAATACCTTCAATCACACCATTCTGCCAATTAGTAATTTCTGCAGTTACATTATTAATCGTCACAGACCCAGAGTGTTGCACTTGTCCAAACCCGTCACCAAAAATAGAGAATGGGAATCCCGCAACGCCAGACTGATGAGCGACTTCAATACGAATATTGCCTTTAATCGGCGCAACAGCTATTGGTTCAACCTGTTGCTCAACTTGTTGTTGGGCTTGCTGCTCAATTTGTTGTTGAACCAGTTGCTGTTGAGTTTGCTGCTCAATTTGTTGTTGAGCCAGTTGCTGTTGAGCCTGCTGCTCAATTTGTTGTTCAATCTGTTGCTGTTGAGTTTGCTGCTCAATTTGTTGTTGAGCCAGTTGCTGTTGAGCCAGTTGCTGTTGAGCCTGTTGCTCAATTTGTTGTTCAATCTGTTGTAGAGCGGGCAATTGCTCAACTACTAGTGCTTGTGCGACAGGCTGGCGCGGCGCTACAGTTGTCGTAACATTAATATTGTTGCTGATGACCATTTTCTCGCGCAAGAGAAAATAACTATAGATCTCATCTGCTGGGGCAATCCAAACTTCGTCAGTGCCATTCCGTGCGTAATTTTTATCTATATGGTCAAGCACCATGCGCACCGTGTCTTCTCTATGTCCATGCGAAAATGTGTTATACCAATAATGCTGCTTGCTGGTTGCCTTAGCAGCTATCCAGTCAAATGTGTCTAGCACCCGACTCGGATTTTCTTCAAAGCTAATATCTCGTCCAATCGGCAAATCGAAGTTGAAGCCAGAAATGCGTCGACCATCTACAGTGATCGTTTCCGAATACACATCATCAACCCGTAATAAATGCTCAACTCCCGACTCATTAAACTGCACATCCGACGTCTGATTATTACGCATTTCCAAAATAATGGGATGATAAGATTGGTCAAAACAAGGGGCGGAAAAAGCGGTTAGTTTATAAGAAGGCCGTGCCGAATTTTCAATAACTTCTTGCATTCGTACCTGCCCATCAGTTATTGACTTAACGTAATCGAACTCTTTATGACAGTCGTGCGCCCATGTGTGGTTACCAACTGACCAACCATCTGTTAAGAGTCGATGTAAATCGGGTTCATCTAATATCCAATCCTCATTTCTATCAGGCCAGACATCGCGGACGATTAAATAAATCAGCCCACGGTAACCGTAGGATTCAAACAAGCGAATACTTTCTTCTAAATATGTGTTGTCGTCTAGGCTATGTGACCATGCCCACGCTTTATCATGTTTCAATGCGGTAGGAGAAAGTGTGCCGAGATTATTGGTTAGGGATATATCGTTGAGGGTGATGGTGATTAATGAGGCGTCTGAGGTGAAAACAATCTCATCATTTGTCCGTTTGGAAAATGGCACAGATTTGCCATCGCCAAAAACAGTGAGAGACTGACTGTCGCCAATCTTATGGGTATATGTCATGTCGTAGAAGGAAATTGCAGGAACGGCCGATTTATCAATCCGATAAGCTAGCTCAACCCTTTCAACACGAAAATTATTAGCCTCCACCGTTTTCTGACGAGTATCATCTGGAAACTTCCCAGAGCATCCAATCAACATTAATAGCACAAAAACGAGTGCGGCAAAGCATGAAAAACGTTTCAGTGAAGGCACAAGACAAATCTGATTAATAAGCATATACTCTTTTAACACCACGGCTCCAAAAATAATTTATACTATAGTAATCCTTTCAGCTTACGCCTTCTATTACAAATCATAAAAACAAATTCTACGACGCACACAAATATTTACTATCTATCAAAACCCTGTCTAGACCAGGAATCCGCCAAGCAACCGATAAGTGATCTCTGCCTATATTTTCTTTCATAAACGCCTCGACATAATATCGTTGGCCTGCCTGAAGCATCAGTTCAGACGATTCCTGCTGACCAAATTTGTCCCATTCCTGTTGCAATGTCCATTCTGGCGTTTTCGCAATTTTAAACAGATTCTCACGTGTTTCATCAGAACTCAACCACAGCTCTGTTTTATCATCACCAGCGATCCAAAATGTATAGCGACCCGTGACTGGCGCTATCAAATAGCCGCTAATACGCGCACCATAATCGTTGCCTAATTCGTCACCTAATGATGTTGTCTCAAAGGATTTAAGTGACTGCACACGTGTAGGTGAATTAGGGTAGGCGGGGATATCAGTTAAGTCGGAAATGGCATAGCCTACAACGCCATCCCAAATTGACATCGTCAAGCCTTCGTTATCACATGCTGGCTGTTCTACGATGGCAGGGGGCTGCTGAGCAGGTTGGGTAGGAAGCTGCTCAGGTATGGCAGTGGGTTGCTGAACGGGTATGGCAGGGAGCTGCTCTGGAACCACAGCCTGACTAATCGTTTCGCCACTATAAGGAATTCGGGCAAATGCGTTGGCCCAATTACTTACAAATTCAACGTGACCAAGTTCTGTATGGTGTACGCCGTCCCCTTCACGAATAAATGTGCTGTCTTGGTAATCTATATTCTTACGGAAAGGCGTGTACATGTCAGGCCCTGGAATTAGCTGGTAGCGTGCGGCAATGGCATCAATATCTGCTAACACTTTTTTCTTAGCAAGAAAGTCGCCCGAAAAGCCCCATTCTGAGCTCGTATCAGGAATTCGTGCAATGAGTGGCACATTACCTTGTGCAATCATGTTGGGAATTAGCTGCGCCAAACGATCATGGAACTTGGCGATGTTTGCATAATCAATATCAATCTGAGCACTGCCTGAGGCGGTATCGTTTGTGCCGATGCTGATGCCCCAATATCGAATTTGTTGAGCCATGTTGTCTAGTGCAAACGCATCGTGTATCTCTGCATCTGATGACGCTGTGTCTTCAAATCCTGAAGCATTTTGACCTGCTAGCCCCAGTGCGGCAAAGACAACATCGTTGCTGTTCCCGTTAGCTGTTTTAAGCCGTTGGCTAAAACCCATCGGGCCAATTAAGTTAAAGGCATCGGCCGTTATTGAATCCCCATAAATTGCATAGGTGTTTGGACGTGTGTTATTTGAACCAGCCGTCTCGTAAAAACGAATTTCGCGAATGGAAAAATCCCTTCCAGCAACTTCATCATTTCCATCTCCATTACCATCGGTTACGCGCATGCGCACCCAACGATAGCCAGCATTAGGAATAGTTACAGCATGAAGCCGCGTAGCGCGAAGATTATCCCGTTCTTGGTGCACGGTTTCCCATGCGCCGTTTCTGCCGTCGCTAGAATCAGCAGACACCTCAATCATATAATCTTTAGGATAGCTTCTACCTTTCCGATACGCATACCAATTCGAATCGCTAAAGAATTGGAAAAAATAGTCCCCTTGCAACAATTGTGCTGTGTCTACCGCAATAATGCTCTCACGCCCTCTATCCGCATCAGCAGAAAAGTAGGCGTCGCCTACCCTCGTAAATCCTGAATACCCACAGCGAAAGTTGGTTAAAAATTCTGCTTGCTCAAGAAAACTGTCGCCAGGCTGTTCATAACAAAATGATTTGTCCAATTCTGTTTTGAAAATGGCCTTGCCGTGCACGATATCACGATATGTTTGGGTGGATGGCTGCAAAAATTGAGGGTTAATGCTATAGACGACAAATCTTTCGGATGCTTTGTCACCGTTTTTGTTGGTTACTGTGAGCGTGGTTTCGCCATCGGCCGTTTGTGGCACAATGCCTTCAATGACCCCATCTTGCCAATTGGTGATGGTCGCGGTCACATTATTAATTGTCACAAGTCCAGAGCCTTGCGCTTGTCCAAACGCGCCCCCAAAAATAGAAAATGGGAATCCAGCAACACCTGACTGATGAGCGATCTCAATATAAATATCACCAATAATTGGGACATTAGTAACCTGACGGTCATTTGTAGCTGACCTTCCAGAACATCCGGAAAGCGTTAGAAGCACAAAAAAGAATGCGACAAAATATGAAATACGTTGAGAATAAAGTTGATTCGTTACCATATACTTTTAGTCATTATTAGCAAAAGCTACTTTTGTAAAGAACCTCGCTATGGGTCGCCTCAAATAAATTTCTGAGGGTCACTTAAGTAAATCTCAACAAGTTATTTGAAAACAAAAGTTTCCTAAAATGAGTTTCTGAGGTTCACTTAAGCTCTTTGTTCCACAGTTGGGGTACGCTAAGTAGCATACCTCCCTATTCCTATTTTTATAGATTTATTTACAGTTCTTTTATAGTAGTATTGCGTAAATTAAGTTCTTTAGACTTTTGCCATAAACGCAAACTGACAAAAATAACATTTACTTCATAGCTTACGAACAAGTCGCACCATTTTTGTATTCAAGTTTGGGGATGGAAACCAACACAATTGATATCCATGCACCGATAGCCGTCCATTGCTTTTTGAATGCACCAAACAGATAAAGAAACGCGGGGGTGGTGAAAAAGATACTTAATCCTTGTAAATTTGGGTCTGATGATAGTGCGCACCCCAAGACGTCTCCGCTCCCCCAACCTGCTGTGCGCTCTGCCAATATAGCCAAAAGAAAACAGCCCCACCCATAATGCCTAGTAAAATGGTTCGAGCTGTTTCTGTTGTTAGATCGATGTATTTTCGATTCCTCATTTATGGTGTAGTCATGCGCCTATACCGTGCTTGTCTTTTACACGGGTGGAATCCGTGACTACAGTTTGGTTAGTGATACTTAGGGAGCCAATCCCCATGCGCTTCAATCATTTCATCCACCATGTCATGGATTTGTTGCAAATCCAACTCGGCCGACGTATGCGGATCCATCATCGCCGCATGATAAATATGCTCTCGTTTTTGCGTGAGTGCCGCTTCGACAACGAGGTCATGCACATTGATATTTGTTTGCATCATGGCCGATAATTGTGGCGGCAGTTTACCAATATGCACGGGCTGAATGCCGTTCTTATCAACCAGACAAGGCACTTCAACGGGCACGCCATCTGGCAAGTTGGTGATGACGCCATTGTTGGGCACATTGCCATAAATGCGCGTCGGTTCGCCTGTGTGAATGGCGCGAATAATATGGGAGCCGAACTCAACAGACGGCTCAATTGTGATTGGCTTGTCATCATCTTCAAGGTCTACGCGCAACGTTTCCCAATCGGCAATTTGCGTTTCACAACGATAAATATATTCATCGATAGGGATATCAAATTGTTCGAGCAAGTCTGGGCGACCGCGCTTGATGAACCACGGCGTATATTCGCTAAAATGCTCGCTAGATTCTGTCACGAAATAGCCCAATCGCTTAAACATTTCATAGCGCACATGATCCGTCATGCGCCCAAAACGGGTCGGCCAATTGCCTGTCTCTTCAAAGACGGCCATCGTTTCGCGCAATTTGGGATACATGTCCACGCCTTCGTGTTCCATATTAAGGAAGAAAGCCATGTGATTGATACCCGCCACACGATAATCGAGCGAATCACGGGGCAAGCCCATATCGTCTTCCATATCATGGGCGGTGTGCGGCACGCTGTGGCAGAGACCAACGGTATGAATTGAGCTGGCTCGCGAAATTGCCCAACAGTTTGCCACCATTGGATTGACGTACTGCAATAAGGTCGCCTTCTGACAAAGCTCTTCCATATCACGGGTAATATCGAGCAAAACGGGGATGGTGCGCAAAGAGCGCATGATGCCGCCGATGCCCAATGTGTCGGCGATGGTTTGATCCAATCCGTACTTTTTAGGAATCTCAAAGTCGATGACGGTTCCTGGTTTGTAACCAGCCACTTGAATCATTGTGATGACGTAGTCAGCCCCTGCTAATGCTTTGCGTCGATCGAGTGTGGCGGTAATTTTGGGTTTAGTGCCTGTTGCCGCCGCCACTTTGTGCGCCACAATTTCTGATGTGCGCAGGCGCGTTGCGTCGATGTCCATCAATGCCAATTCAGAATCAGCAAGTTCTGGGAACCCTAGAATGTCTCCCATTAAGTTCTTTGCGAAGACGGTGCTTCCTGCACCTATAAAAGCTATTTTGGGCATGGTTCTTATCCTTGTCGCTCACTATCTAGCTAGCTCATCATCAAAACTTCGATCTTGTGTTCATTTTTTGTGTTGCAACAAGTGGCGGTTGCTAAGGATTTTGGGTATTCATTTGCCACGTTTGCTTTCAATATATGTGTTGGGGATCACTTAACGGCCGATAATTATCAACAAACCCATCCAAATCCCTATCAAAAATAATATTGAGTGATATATATTTACCTTAGCGTGATCAGGCAAGAACTGCCAATATCAATAAGCAAATATAGATAATGGCTATTTGTTCTTCGTATTGATGTTCTAAATGGGTAGATATTGATTAATTGCTATGCGAATTTATTCGGGAGAACGTCTAGTGTCTAAAGGTTAAATAAACCTATGAACCCTAGAATTGCTTTAAAAAAACATTAAATTGTGTATAATGTTTTTAAGTCTTTCTCGACTGATGTCAGTTAATTTAATAAGCAAAAAGAACGTGGATGAAAATCCATGGCACTTTGTTTGCATTTTTCTATCAACTGTCGCTTAAAAATTTGTAACTTTTTAACGAACCTTTAGGAGGTTTAATTATGTCATTTCTTGGTAATTTATTTAGCTCATGGTGGGCAGCACTCATCTTAGGATTTATCCTAGGTTGGATTATTGAATGGTTGCTTGACAAATTATGGTGGGGCAACAAACGTGTTTGTACCGATGCAGAACGCACCTTGCAAGCATCCGTTTCAAAGCTCGAAACTGATAACGTTTCCTTAAAAGGACAAGTATCTGATTGGGAAGTTCGCGGTAAGCGCGTTGGTGAACTAGAAACTCAAGTCGCAAACTATAAAACTGAAGTTGGCGATTTGCAAGGCAAATTAAAGGCTGGTGCAGTAGGACTAGCAGCTGGCGCAGTTGCTACAACGGCTATGAAATCAGATTCTAAATGGGAATCTAAATTTAAAGATCTTGAAGCAACAGTAAAAACACGCGATGCCGAAATCAGCAAGTTAAAAATGGCAAAGCCAAAAGTTGAAACAGTCGAAAAGATTGTTGAAGTTGAGAAAATCGTTGAAGTTGAAAAGATTGTCGAAGTTATTAAGGAAGACACAAGCAAGATTGCTGACCTTGAAGGCAAACTTAAAGCTGCAGCAGCTGGCGCAGCCGCAGCAGCCGCTGCTACAGTAGCGCTCAAGAAGTCTGATGATGGCGCTGGCAAGCTAAAAGGCGAACTCGCTGCATTGGCTTCTGCTTTGAAATCTCGTGACGCAGAACTGAAAAAACTTCGTGCCGCTGGCCCAAAAATTGTTGAGAAAACAATCGAAGTTGAAAAGATTGTTGAAGTTGAAAAGATCGTTCAAGTTGAAGGTGATTCAAGCTCATTGAAAGCTGAGATTGCGACATTAGCAGCTGCACTTAAAGCACGTGATTTAGAATTAAATTCTCTTCGCTCTACAAAAACAACAGCCACAACAGCAGCCACCGCCGCCGCAGCCACCACAATGTTAGCCGCTAAGCCAGCAAAAGCAGCTAAAGCTAAGAAAGCAACCAAAGCAACCAAAGCTAAAAACAGTGGCAAAGATGACTTGAAGAAAGTTGAAGGCATTGGTCCAAAAATTGAAGGTCTTCTAAATGCTGAGGGTATTGTTACTTGGCGTCAATTATCTGAAACCTCAGTTGCCCGTATTCAAGAGATTCTTGATGCAGCTGGCCCACGTTATCGCATTGCTAATCCTGGTACATGGCCAAAACAATCTGGACTTGCCGCTGATGGTAAGTGGGATGCGTTGGACACGTTGCAAGATAATTTAACCGCTGGTCGTGCATAATCGGCCGTTAGTCTATAAAAGGAAAAACTACTATGAGTGATCCCTGTCAAACTAACGACTGCATAGACCCAGCTGTAGCAAATCGCTGGGGCTGTCTCAAACTGTTAGTTCCACTACTCGCCGCATTGTTGCTGTTGCCCTTCTGGAATAGTCCAGCACCAACTGCAGCAAGCATCCCTGCGCCAACACCTTATCCTGAGTATCAGGTAGCAGACGCACAGATTCCGCCAACTGTAATTGTTGAGCGTGTTGTTGAAGCTGACACCGCTGTTGTCCAGTTAACGTCTCCTGCAGTGATTGCACCAACGGCCGTTCCAACAACACCACCAGAACCTACTGCAGTTCCTGCAACGGCCGTTCCAGCCCCTGTAGCTACCTGTCCGCTCATCCTTGGTCAAAATACCAATGAGAACAGTCAGCCACTACCTGGTTTCTTCGGAACAGGTAACGCATTTACACGTTTAGAAATTCTTGAAGATGGTATTGTAATCGGTCATGCAAATGTGCTTGAAGATGGCACATGGCGCTGTGGCTGTCAATTAAGCCCAGGCAACCATACACTTGCTATCCGTGAAATTGGTGCACCTGCTTGTACTGAAGAACAAATCACCATTAACATTCTCAGCAAAGCGCCTGCTTACGTGGCACCTGTTGTGAACATCACACGCGATCCGAATGCGCCTGCGTTTACTTGTCCTGCTGGCAGTCCTGCAGGTCAAATCGAAGGAACACTCTATCGCATCGGTTGTGGTGAATCTATGGGCGAGATTGCACAAATCGTTGGCACAAGCTTCGGCGAATTGTTAGCCTTCAACCCACAAGTTCCAAATGCTAGTGCAATTTACACTGGTCAGTTAATCAACATCCCGTTGAATGCATCTTGCTTCGATGAGGTTGCTAACTAATCTGTAACTAAGTTCATTGGTCTTTTGAGCGCGTTAGTCTTTTGACTAGCGCGCTTTTTTTTTGCCTATAATTAGAACATTCATAGAGACTTGATTGCTATGCGAAGCATTTTGGGAAAACTTAAGGTTGAAAGGCACTTTCCAAGGCATATTTTGCAAATCTTGTGACTTTTCCTCTTCTAATGCGTCAAACTATTTTGTATACTATCTTCAAGTCGCGTTAAGACTTACCCTTGTAGTAGCAATGTAGTGGAAGATACAGTGAAGAAAAAAACTCGTTTGCCTAACCATGGCAACTTGGTTCAAAACAACTGCAAAATTCACTCTAATACTCATTTACTTAAACTTAGGAGGTTTAAGCATGTCATTTTTAGGAAACTTATTTAGTTCTTGGTGGGCTGCGCTCATCTTGGGTTTCATTCTAGGCTGGATTATAGAATGGCTCATGGATAAATTGTGGTGGGGCAACAAGCGTGTTTGTGTAGACGCTGAACGCACATTACAAGCATCAGTCTCAAAGCTCGAAACTGATAACGTCTCATTGAAAGGTCAAGTATCAGATTGGGAAGTTCGTGGTAAGCGAGTTGGTGAGCTTGAAACGAGTTTGACAGCAAGAGATGCCGAAATCACAAAGTACAAGACAGAAGTTGGTGATTTGCAAGGCAAACTCAAAGCTGGTGCAGTTGGACTAGCTGCTGGTGTAGCTGCAACAAAGACAATTGAAAAAATTGTTGAAGTTGAAAAAATTGTAGAAAAACCAGTTGAGAAAATTGTCGAAGTCGAAAAGATTGTTGAAGTTGAAAAAATCGTCGAAGTCGAAAAAGTTGTTGAAGTTGAGAAAATCGTCGAAGTCGAAAAGATTGTTGAAGTTGTCAAAGAAGATACAGGCAAAATTGCTGATCTTGAAGGCAAACTCAAAGCAGCAGCAGCTGGTGCAGCCGCAGCAGCCGCAGCTACAGTAGCTCTCAAGAAGTCTGATGATGGTGCTAGCAAGCTGAAAGCTGAATTAGCTTCATTGGCATCTGCTTTAAAATCTCGTGACACAGAATTAACAACGCTTCGTGCAGCTGGCCCTAAAATTGTTGAGAAAACAATTGAAGTTGAGAAAATTGTCGAAGTCGAAAAAGTTGTTGA
Organism: Laminaria ephemera; assembly: GCA_036873875.1. Classification (NCBI taxonomy): domain Eukaryota; class Phaeophyceae; order Laminariales; family Laminariaceae; genus Laminaria; species Laminaria ephemera. Next base: position 25,492 of record JAYJMJ010209186.1, read on the forward strand.
AGTTGAAAAAATCGTCGAAGTCGAAAAGACTGTTGAAGTTGAAAAGATTGTCGAAGTTGAGAAAATTGTTGAGGTTGTTAAAGAAGATACAAGCAGAATTGCTGATCTTGAAGGCAAACTCAAAGCAGCAGCAGCTGGTGCAGCCACAGCCGCAGCAGCTACAGCAGCACTCAAAAAATCTGATGATGGCGCTGGCAAGCTAAAAAGCGAACTCGCTTCATTGGCGTCTTCATTGAAAACACGTGATGCAGAATTAACAAAACTTCGTGCAGCTGGCCCTCAAATTGTTGAGAAAACAGTAGAAGTTGAAAAGATTGTTGAAGTTGAATCTAAATCAATGAAAGCTGAATTGGCGACATTACGTGCTAGCATGAGCGAACGTGATGCAGAACTCACAAAGCTTCGTGCAGCTAAAGCGTCTTCTCCTGATGATCTCAAGAAAATCTGGGGCATTGGTCCAAAGATTGATGGTATCTGGCGTGGCCGTGGTGTAACGACATTTGCACAAATGTGTAAAGAAGTTACCCATGCTGATGTAGCAGAAGTTGTTGAAGCGGCTGGTATGCGCTTTAAGCAATCTCCTGATGAACTACACAAAAGCTGGTCTAGCCAAGCTTGTCTAGCTGATGATGGTAAATGGGATGATCTCAAAACCCTTCAAGCAACCTTCAAAACTAAGAAATCAAGTGCAAGCCTTAGCAAAATCTGGGGTGTTGGTAGCAAAGTTGAGGGTATCCTTGGCAAAGCTGGCATCAAAACAGTTGCTGATATGGAAGGCGCTTCGCCTTCTCAATTAGCAGGCGCTATCGATGCAGCCTCTGGTTACTATCAGGATATGTCTCAAGATGAGATTTATCAAGCATGGCTCTATCAAGCTAACTTGGCAAATGGTGGCAAGTGGGCGCAGCTCAAAGGCTATCAAGCTCAGTTTGGCCGTGGTACGCGCGGTGGCAGTGGCTTCCGTGATAACCTAGAGCGCATTGAAGGTATTGGCCCGGCTACAGAGAAAGTTCTCTATGATGCTGGCATCTTAACCTTTGCACAGCTCTGTGAAGCACCAATTAAGCGTATCCAAGAAATTATGGATGCTGCTGGTCCTCGCTTCCGTTTATCTCAACCAGAAACTTGGAAGGAACAAGCTTGCTTGGCTTCTGAAAGTAAGTGGGATGAGTTTGAAGCATTACAAGCTAGCATGGGCAGTCGTAATCCTGATGATTTGAAGAAAATTGAAGGGATTGGCCCAGCGATTGAGAAGCTCTTAAATGACGCGGGTATCTACACATTCCGTCAATTAGCAAGTGCAAATGTTGAAGCAGTTCAAGCTATCTTAGATGATGCTGGTCCTCGTTTCCGTATTGCGAATCCTGGCACGTGGCCACAACAGTCTGAATTGGCTGCTGATGGTAAATGGGATGAATTGAAAACGCTTCAAGACGCATTGGATGGTGGTCGTTAATCGACCATCACTCTTTAAAGAGGAAATATTACTATGAGTGATCCCTGTCAAACTAACGATTGTATAGACCCAGCTGTAGCAAATCGCTGGGGCTGTCTCAAACTGTTAGTCCCACTACTTGCGGCACTGTTACTGCTCCCGTTCTGGCGTGGCGCAGCTCCAACCGCAGCAAGCATTCCTGCACCAACGCCTTATCCTGAGTATCAGGTAGCTGAAGCGCAGATTCCGCCAACTGTAATTGTTAACAGTGTTATTGAAGCTGACACGGCTGTTGTTCAGTTAACGTCTCCTGCGGTGATTGCACCAACGGCCGTTCCAACGACACCACCAGAACCTACTGCTGTTCCTCCTACTGCTGTTCCTGCAACGGCCGTTCCAGCCCCTGTAGCTAGCTGTCCGCTTATCCTTGGTCAAAACACCAATGAGAACAGTCAGCCACTACCTGGTTTCTTTGGAACAGGTAACACAGGCACACGTTTAGAAATTCTCGAAGATGGTGTTGTTATCGGTCATGCCACTGTGCAAGACGATGGCACATGGCGCTGTGGCTGTCAATTAAGTCCTGGCAACCATACGCTTTCTATTCGCCAAGAAGGTGGTGCTGCTTGTAATGAAGAGCAAATCACCATCAACATTCTCAGCAAAGCACCTGCTTATGTATTGCCTGCTGTAAGTATTACACGCGACCCGAATGCACCTGCGTTCACTTGTCCTGCTGGCAGTCCTGCAGGTCAAATTGAAGGTACACTCTATCGTGTTGGTTGTGGTGAATCTATGGGCGAAATCGCACAAATCGTTGGCACAAGCTTCGGCGAATTGTTAGCTTTCAACCCACAAGTTCCAAATGCTAGTGCAATTTATACTGGTCAGTTAATTAATATCCCATTGAATGCTTCTTGCTTCGATGAGGTTGCTAACTAATCTGTAACTAAGTTCATTGGTTTTTTGAGCGCGTTAGTCTTTTGACTAGCGCGCTTTTTTTTTGCCAAATAATAGTTGCCTTTATCATAGAGAACTGTCAACCGTGGTTGACAGTTCTTTTCATTTACATCTATCAGATTTGTGTCAACCGCGGTTGACACTTTTGATTTTATCGGCCGTTCATGCTACTCTTTTCCCATTGTTCCACATGAAACAACTTTACATACAAATCACTTAAAGTATTCATCTTAGAGGTAGTCTTAATGTCCAAAATTATTGCCATAGCCATGCAGAAAGGGGGCGTCGGCAAAACCACAACAACTGTCAATTTAAGCAGAGCTTTAGTTGAAGCAGGAAAAACTGTCTTGGCTGTTGATCTCGATCCGCAAGGAAATTTGACCCAACATGTTGGGCTTGATCCAGAAGATATTTCACCAACCATTTACCAATCGCTCAAAGCAGAAGTAGATGGCATGGAAGCAGATATTCGTGTCGCCATTCATGAAACACCAGAAGGGTTTGACCTGCTTCCCTCTCAGCCAGAATTGAGCTTGGTCGAACTTCTGCTCATGAACACGCTCAGCCGTGAGCATATTGTCACCACATTGCTCGACCCTGTTCGTGATGAGTATGATTATATTTTGATTGACTGTAATCCTTCCTTGGGGCTTCTTGTCGTTAATGCGCTGACAGCGGCTGATAGTGTTATCGTTCCCATTCAGACCGAATATTTAGCCGCTCGTGGTGCACATATGATTATGACCACCATTGAGACTATTAAACGGAAACGGCTTAATCCAACTATCGAAATTGAAGGGATTTTGCTAACGATGGCTGACACCCGCACCATGCTCACCAAAGAAATTATGGAAGCCATTCAGATTCAATTTGGTGATGGCTATCGCATCTTTGAACCTATCGTGCGTCGTTCTGTGCGCTTTGCAGAAAGTGCAGCCGCAGGCGAAAGTTTGTTACGCTATTCGCCAAGCAGCCAAGGTGCCAAAGCATATCGTCAAATCGCAGAGGAAATTATCAATGGCTAAACGTAAACGCCCCACGATTAATCTAGCCCAAAAGAAAGCACCGCCTCCTCATAAAGGTGATTTAGAAATGCTGTTTAGCTCACCAGATGATGCCGAACAAACAGCAGGCTTAACCCTTTTATCTATCCGCACAGATGCAATTGCCCCAGACCCTGATCAGCCACGGCACACATTTCCAGAAGATTCTTTGCGTGAGCTTTCAGACAGCATTAAACAAGACGGCGTTATTCAGCCAATCGAAGTGACCCAAGTTGGCAAAGATAAGTACATGATTGTGCATGGGGAACGTCGCTGGCGAGCCACTCAGCTTGCAGGCTTAGATCGTATTCCTGCCGTTGTGCGTCGCCGCGACTATGATGATGTGACCCGCTTTGTTCGCCAAATTGTGGAGAACGTTCAGCGTGAAGATTTAAACGATGTGGACAGAGCCGCAGGCTTATTGCGTCTGCGTGATTTGATGATTGAGGAGCAAAATGTATTGGCTCTAAACGCTGTCAAAAATGATGAGAAGACGCCACCTTGGGCAACTAAAATTACTTGGTCGAAAGTGGGTGATCGTTTAGGCTATTCTCGTCAGCGCATTCATCAGCTTGTGAGTCTGCTCAAACTGCCAGAAGAGATTAAAGATGCAGTGCGTGATGGCTCAATCAGTGAGCGTTATACACGTGTTTATCAGGGGCTTGAAACAGACAAGCAGCTTGAATTACATGAGGAACGTGCTGCGGGCAATTTATCTGAAAAGGAAGTGAAACAGGTTGCCAAGAGCTTAAAATCTGATCCTGCAGCATCTGTTGATGAAGTGGTTGAGCGTGTGCGCCGTAAAGAAGTTTCTTCGGCTAAGATAGTCTCTCCCACAGCTCCTGTGCCGCAGCCTGTGATGGATGACGCGCCCGTGCGCAATCATCCTCATATTGATCGATTAAGCTGGATTCGTGGGCATTTGGCAAAGTTAGACCCTGCTGAATTAACGGCCGATGACCGTCAAGAAGCCGTCCGTCTACTTTCTCTAATCTCTCAAGATATCGACTCATTGCAAGAAGCCTTAGAAAACTACAGTTAAAAAAGCCATTGCCAAAGGTCTAAGTGGCATTATCCACTTTGGCCTTTGGCCCTATCTCTCTAGCCCTGTCTTTAAGTAAATTAACCGTTAGCACTGATATTCCCTCTTCAAAGTCTGCTCCAAACAGTGTACTATTACAACAAAAGAACTATCATTCCTGATAGTAATGTAAAAGTGAAGCGTACCTTGTAAAAAGGGTTTACTTAGATTCTCTCTTACTAATTGTTTTATAGTGTTGGCTAGCTATCAACTATAAGTCAGCTCCCACAAAACAATCAATTTCCCATTATCTAATTTAGGAGATACCAGTCACAATGGAAGAAATTCTAAAAGCAATTATGCAGGCACAGGCACAGCAGCAACAACAGGCTGGTGGACGTGCTCAGCAACAAAGCAAAGACCCATTAGCACAGATCCTTAGTGGTCTTATTGGTGGGCAGCAGCAGGCGCAATCACGTCAGCAACAGCCGCAACAGCAAGCCGTTAATCCCATGCAAGAGATTCTTGGCAGCATTTTGGGTGGACAATCTGGCTTGCCTCGTCAGCAAGCTCAGCGTGCCGCACAAGATCCACTGTCCGAAATTTTAGGCGCAGCAATGGGTTCTGGCACAAGCGGCGGTGGGTTAGCCGATTTAATTGGTATGGTTATGGGCAGTGGCAGTGTTGGCCGCCGCAGTGCATCTAATCCAATTGCAACAATGATTGCTGGCAAGCTAGGTGTTCCGCCTATGGTTGCCAATATGATGGTTAACTTTTTCATGGCTAAAATGCTCTCAGGCAAGCTCGGTGGCATGACACAATCTGGCGCAGGCCAATATGCACCACAGCAGCAACAGCAATCTAATGGTCTTGATTTAGACGATTTGTTGGGCATGTTGAAAGGGGGTGGCGATGTCGGTGGCGTGCTCAATAAGAGTGGCTTTGCTAAAGAAATGGCAGAGGCAACTGGTGTGGATGAAGGAACGGCCGTTAATTCTGTCACCGAAATCCTCAAAGCATTATCTGGCGCACGTCGTCGTCCGACCCCCGTTCAGCCACAACAAAATGGCCTCAACGATTTATTAGATAGTTGGTAATAAGAAAGGAGAATTTTTATGTCACACGATCATAACGATGAAGGGCGTGGCGCATTGCCAAAGCCTGAAATCATCGAAAGTTGCATTCCCGCCGTTGTCCAAATCGTTGCCTTGAAAAAAGGAATAATGGGTGGCGCATCAACCGCTTGGACAGGCTCAGGCACAATTGTTGACCCACGCGGCATTATTGTCACCAACTGCCATGTTGCCAACCCCCGCGCAATGGGCATGCACAGCTCCAGTGCAGATGCACTCGGCATTGCTATCACACATCACTCAGATGAAGCTCCAGCGCTCACATATCTCGCAGATATCATTGTTCAGTCGCCTGATCTCGATTTAGCGGTTCTCAAAATCGTCTCTACGACCGATGGAAAGCAAGTTAGGGGTCTCAACCTACCCTACATTGCAGTAGGTGATTCAGACCATTTAGAGCTGGCTGACAGACTCGCCATCTTCGGTTTCCCTGGAATCGGGGGTGAAACCGTTACATTTACTTCTGGTAGTGTTTCTGGCTTCTCCAAAGAAGCAAAAGTGAAAGTTAAGCGCGGATGGATTAAAACAGACGCCACAATTGCTGGTGGAAATTCTGGTGGCACAGCCGTCGACCATCATGGACATTTGGTGGGCATTCCGACACAAGCGGCCGCTGGCACAAACATTACGCCCGTTGACGCACGTCCAGTTGTCGACACAAATCGTGACGGGCGCGTTGACCAACGTGACACACCAATGGCAATTGGTGGCTTCATCAATGGTCTTCGTCCAATCAACTTGGCAAAACCATTGCTCAAGAAAGCAGGCGTAAAAGTTACAGGCGCTGGCACACGCACACGCGTTCCCACAACACCAGCACCAAAGCGCACAACACAAAGCACACGCGGCATGGGCATCAAACGCACACGCAGTGGCGCAACATCTGGCTCTGGTCGCAAGCCACGCAGTCGCAGTCGATCTGCTGGCAAAGATACCGTTCAAGCTAAATCAAGAGCGAGTGCCTCAGGCCCAGCATTTAGCGACATTATTTTCAGCCAACAAATGTCCCGCTCTGGTCAACCGATTAACCCAAGCAGTGTTTTGCCAAGCCGCAGTAAAGGCGTTTTTGCCACCTTCGATTATCAAGGTATGCGCAAAGGCACAAAATGGGAAGCGGTCTGGCTCAAAGATGGGGCAGTCGTTTTTAAAGACGGCGGCAAATGGGCAGATGCCTCTAAAGGGCGCAAAACCATTTCGTTGACCAACAGCAAATATATTCCTGATGGGGAATACAAATTAGTAATCACAGTTCGTGGTGAAGTCATTGAAGAAGGCGGCATTGTCGTCGGCAAACGAATGGTTGACACTGACAGTGAAATTCGTGGACAAGTGGTTGATAGCCGCACAGGAAAGGGCATCAGTGGTGCGCTTGTAATTGCGCTCAAACCAGGCGTGCGCGTGATGGATTTTGTGAAGCATCAAAACAAAAGTATGGCGCAAACATCAGATAAAACTGGGCGTGATGGCGCATTCGTTTTTCCAGAACAATTGGCAAAAGGGCAAGCGTATGGCTTAGTTGTTGTGGCGCGTGGCTATAAAGATTTGGCCGTTGAATCTGCTATTCGCTTAGCCGCAAATACGCCAGAACGGGCACAGATGAACGCGATTCCTATGGAGCGCGAATAGGCACGAATTTAGAATAGCAAGTAATTTTCATCAAAAAAGCAACTATTTCGTGTGAAATAGTTGCTTTTTTGTTATCTATTAGCTGAATGTCAGGCCTTCTCAGATAATAAGATGTAGCGAGGTTATTTATTTCGTCAGCTATTCTTTATCAGATGGATCATTAAATAACGGGGTTAAATTTATACTTCCACGACCTGCAGTTGGATACAGAGGATTAGTAGGATCTGCTGGTTCTAAATTAGACGAGGTATCTGGCGGGCCAAAGAGAATTAATGAATTTAGAAATTCAATGACGAGTGCCTGACGGCTAGGACCTAATGCCCAGTAAGCTTGTTTAGCTTCTTCTGCTTCGCCACCGTGGCGCAAAATAACTTCTTGTAGGTTAAGTAAACGGTAACAATTAATTTGACAACAAAAGTGGCGAAGCTTGTGGCAAATGCCTTGCAAAAGCCACTTTTGTAAGGAACCGCGACGAGATTTAATTCAAATGAGTTTCTGCGGTTCACTTAATTCTGCCCGACTATTTGAAAAATGCCACCGCTGTGGTCAATCACAAATAGCTCGCCTGTTGGGCCTTCGGCAAAGCTAGAAATGTTCAATTCAGTGTCCATCACGACCGCCTGTTGCCAGACGCCATCGAGTCGCTTTAAGCTCCAGATTGTGCCGAAGCAGAAATCGGCGAAGAAGTAAGTGCCTTGGAGTGAGGGATGATTGAACCCGCGATATACATAACCACCAGTGACTGAACAGCCTTGATCATGCGCATATTCGGCGACGGGAAAGGTGCGTCCTGTTGTGTCACAATTGGCACTTGGGTCAAAGCAAATCGAGCCTTCCATTGTGTTCCAGCCATAATTTTGGCCGCCGCCTGCACCAGATGCTTGGAAGTTAATTTCTTCCCGTTTCCCTTGCCCAACGTCGCCAATGTAGAGGTCGCCCGTGAGTCGGTCGAAGGAGAAACGCCACGGATTGCGTAAGCCATGCGCCCAAATTTCGGGGCTGCCGCCGCCGTTTGCAAACGGGTTGGTTGAGGGTACGGCGTAGGTTTCTTGGCCGCTGACAATAATGCGCAATAGTTTGCCGAGCAATGTGTTTAAGTTTTCGCCTTGTTCTTCAGGGTCGCCAGCGTGTCCGCCATCGCCCATGCCGATATAGAGAAAGCCGTCTTTGCCAAACTGAAGCTGTCCGCCGTTGTGGTTGGCGGCGATTTGGTCGATGCGAATGACTTCCTGTAGCGAGCTACGATTGGCAATTGCTGGATTGTCGGACACGGTGAAGCGGCTGACGACGGTGTCGCTAAATCCTTCTATGGCTGTGTAGTTGGCGTAGAATTCGCCATTGCTCGCATAGTTGGGATCGAAGGCGATGCTGAGCAGACCTTGTTCGCTGCTTCTGGAGTCAACAATGTCGCTGATGTCGAGGAAGGGGTCGGGCAGGACGACGCCGTTTTCGATGATCAGAATGCGCCCTTTTTGGGTGGTGACGTAGAATCGGCCGTTTCCAGTTCCATCATGCGTCATATAGCTAATTTGCTTCTCGCCAGCGTTAAACATAGGCACAAGCCCAATCTGTGGGGGAAATAAAACAGGGGGTGTTGTCGCTGTTGGAACAGGCGTGTTTGTGGGGGGAATGGACGTTTGCGTGGCTGTTGGAAATGGCGTGTTGGTTGGCGGGATGGATGTTAGCGTGGGTGGCACAAAGGTCGCTGTCGGTGGAATAAACGTTGCCGTCGGTGGGATCGCTGTCAATGTTGGCGGAATTTGTGTGTTGGTTGGCAGTGGTAAGGGCGTATTTGTGGACAATGGAAAGGTGGCCGTGGCGACGGCTTGGGCAACGGGCTGACTTGTTAAAGTTGGAGGTATAAAGATTGCGGTGCTTGCGGGGACGGCGGTGTTTGTGGGGCTATTGGTTGAGGTGGGGAAAACGGCCGTTTTCGTAGCCGTTTCCGTCGCAGGTATCGGCGTATGGGTTTGGGTGGATGGAATGGCTGTGTTTGTGGGAGCGTTGGTTGCGGTGGGAGAAACGGCCGTTATCGTTGGCGGCAATGCTGTCGCCGTCTTGGGCGAAGCGGTTGGAATATTCGTTACCTCAACAATTGCAACAGGGTTCGTCGCAGTTGGCGCAGCGGGCGTAATCGAGCTTAGCTGTGGCTGACAGCCGACGATGACAAAGGTAATGAGAATGAGTAGGGCGCGTAATTGTGACATAAGGTTTCTCCAAGTTCAATTGTATCCTGTTCGAAGTTAACGGGTTTAGGGTAGATTTGGTTATGTATTTTTCAAAATTGAGTGGTTGGCAATTACGATTACATTTTCAAGAAAAATGTCTGTTATAGTTGTTACTATGATCAAATCAATTTGGCAGAAAATTAAAGCTTTTTTCCGTGCTGTAGATTCAGCGGGGGAAGGCATGCAAGATGCAGTTGCCATCCGCAAGGAAATGGAAGCATCATTGGGGCCAAAGATTGGCTCAAAAATGGATTGGTGAGTTGGCTATGTTACAGACTATCAAGCAGCGGATTTCGAGTTTTCTAGCGTTTTGGCGAGCATTCAACGAACGATTTGCTCAAGCAGAGTTGGATAATCGACGCTTGCGCGACGATGTGAATTCGAGCGTGGGCATAAAGATGGAGTAGGGGCCTACTGAAGTAGGGGCCTGCTAGGATTATGGCTTGGCGGGGGGGGCTGACTTTTGTGCCCAAACCATATACAGCGGATCAAAGTTTGCGATATCTTTAATGCGCGTTTGTAACGCTTGCCATTTACCAGACGCATTAAAATATTGGGCGACGAGCGCAATGTGTTCGGCGTCTGAGGTTTGTGTCCAAATGGCGACCGCTTTTTGGGGAAAGTAGCGGTTGGAAAAAGAGACGATGAAGACGCCGTTGGGTTTTAGTACGCGGTAAACTTCGGCAAAAACGGAGGCGGGTTGGGTTAAATATTGTACGCTCACAGTGCAGATGACGGCATCGAAGCTATTGCTTGGCAGATCGAGGGTTGCTGTGCGGTTAAGATTTTGAACGAAGTGCTCGGTGAGCTGCGGATTGTCGTCCATCTCTTCTGAATTCATGCCATGCCCAACTACTTTGGCAAATGACATATCTTCTGGCAAATGACTGCGCCACGCGCTCATTAGATCGAGAACCGCGTCGCCTTCTTTAAGCTGTTCGGCAAGTAGCTCGGTGAGCGTGGCGATGGCAGCTTCATCAATGTGCACGACTTTGCGCGGCACGGCGTAGAAGCGTTCGTCTTCAAATTCGTCGGCGCGGCTAAAGAGGTCGGAGAGTTCTGGTAGGGTCATAGGTGAAGGGATGGGGGTTAAGGGATGAATGTTTGGCTAAGGATAGCAGAAAAGTGGGTGGATGGAAAACGGCCGATAGTCGATCCAACCGATCCAAAACAATTCTAACCTCCGGGAGGTTTTTAGCGATTTGTTGATTAAGGTGGCTACCTCTCAGAGGTGTAATCGAATTATTCCCTACCCTTTTAACTCAACTCCAACTTAAATCGCGTATCCCCAATCGCGATAATATCACCGCCGCTGACAATCGTCGGCTCGGTGACGGGAATTTTGTTCAGCAGCGTTCCGTTGCGGCTGCGCATATCTTCGAGCCACCAGTTGTTGCCGCGAAAGGTTAGCAGGGCGTGTTCGCTGGAGGCGTAGGTGTCGGTGATGGTGATGGCGCAGGTGGGAGAACGGCCGATATTTGTCACAGTCTGCAACGGTAGCTTCGTCATCTCCTCATCGCTGACCATAATCAAATAGCCAGCCGTGTCAGAGTTGGCTTGGTTGAGGCCTGAATAGTCGAGCGACTGCCATAGCAACCAGCCCAATGTGCCCATAAAGGCGAGCAAAAATAGTGCGCTGAAAATGCGTAAAATGAACAAAATGGTGGTTGGCTCCACTACTCACCCTCTTCGTCTTTCGGCCAGTAAAGCGAGGGTTCTTCTTTGGGTGCTTCGTCGAGGGCGGGGAGGGCTTTGGTTTGTTGGGTGAGGTCGTCGTCGGAAACGGCCGATATCTGACTCGTATGATCCAACCCCTCAGAATACACAATCTTCTGCCCGCCCAACTCAATCACATCCCCACGATGCAACACACATTCAGCCACCTTATCCTTATTCACGCGCGTACCCGTACTCGAATCTGAATCGTAAATCACATAATGATTAAACTTCCAGCGAATTTGCGCATGTTGGCGACTCACCGTGTCCCCCAGCACAACGACGTCATTATCAACCCGTCGTCCCAGCGTCACCAGCGTCTTCGACAGCGGAATATGACGTCGCCCATCCACAATCAAAAACGCATCAAGCTCCTTAATTTTTTGCCGAATTTCATCATCATATGTGAGCCGATCCATCTGCGCGGTGCGCTGAACCACATCTTTGGTCGATTCAGTTTCCACGACCACTTCCTGCGGACGCACGTTGCTATCCGCGATTAAATAGACTTCGGGATCAAGCAAAAGCTGAATCTTGGCTTCCTTAGCAATCGAGCGCACATAATGGGCAAGCTCGACGGCGATGGAAGAATTCTGGCTATTCATTTCTTCAAAATCACTGGGATGCAAGCGCACGCGAAATTTCGTCGCTGGTTGGTCATCTTTGGCCGCGCTTTCTTCCAATGCCTCGCCAAGTTTTGTAGCAATCTCTTGCGGCTGCAAACTACTGCGAAAGAAGTTGCGAAATGCGCCATCGACCATGCGTTGGGCGGCGTCTTCAAAGCGAGAAAATCGATTTTTACTCATGTAAGAAATTCCTATAAGAACAAGTCAATAAGACTGTAGCCGTGAAAGTGCCAGGCACTTGAATGCTATGATAAAAAAACGGTTTATAAAGTGCCTTGGCACTTAAATTGATAAGATAACCTTGAACGATTATAGTGTGTAAGAAAAGCATACGTCAATTTGTATAGCAGATCGTATTCCGTTAGTATTTAAATCATTCATAAAACGTCTTATAAGAAAACAAGAAAAACTATGTTTAAAAAGATTTTAACACGCAAAGAAATTAGGCTCACAGACATGTCAGCCTGTGCTGGTTGAGCGGCTAAACTAAGTCCGGGTGACTTACACGACGCGCTGCAACCATTACGCGAAACATTTAAAAAAGAAGATTTTCCCAATTTGCTGGTCGGCCTAGACTCGCCAGATGATGCCGCTGTGTATCAGCTAAACGAGTCGCAGGCGATTGTGACCACGACAGATTTTTTTCCGCCAGTCGTCGACGATCCGTATGACTTTGGTGCGATTGCGGCTGCCAATGCGCTGTCCGACATTTATGCGATGGGCGCACAGGTGCTATTTGCGATCAACCTTGTCACCTTCCCTGAAGACGTGGACAAAGGCATTCTCAAAGAGATTTTGCGCGGTGGGGCGGACAAAGTTGCCGAGGCTGGCGGCGTCATTGCTGGCGGCCATAGCGTCATGGACAAAGAGCCAAAATATGGCTTGGCCGTGACGGGTATGATTGATCCCCAAAAGGTAAAAACAAAGGGTGGCGCACAAGTTGGCGACGCGCTTATTTTGACAAAACCACTGGGCATGGGCTTGGTGACGACGGCGTTGAAACAGCGCGTGACGACGGATGAAGATTTGGCGGAAGCGGTTGGCTGGATGAAGACGCTCAACAAAGCTGCAGCCGAAGCGGCGCAAGCGGTTGGCGCACATGCGATGACGGATATTACGGGCTTTGGCTTGATTGGTCACGGTCATGAAATGGCGCACAGCGGCAAGGTAAAATTCCGCATCACGTTTGATAAATTACAGTGGACGGGTGGCGCAGTTGGCTATGCTAAAAAGGGTGCGTTTACGCAAGGCACGGTGAGCAATAATGAGTTCTTCGGCCATGCGGCGTCGTTTGCGGATTCGATTACGGAGATGCAACAAAATATGCTGTGGACGTCGGAGACGTCGGGCGGTTTGTTGATTGCGTTGCCGCAGGATCAGGTTGATGCTTATATTAGTATGATGCCGAGTGGGGTTGTGATTGGGGAAGTTTTGGCGGGCAGTGGTGAGATAGAGATCGTTTAGAGATAAGTAAAAATATGAGGCCAAAGGCCTAAGGCCTAAGTGAGAATACGACTCTGGCCTTGCAACTAAGGATGGCAAAGATGAACCGACTAACTCTTATACGCGAAAAACTTTCTGACTGGGGCGTTGATGGCGCACTGATTATTAATCCGACGAATGCGCGGTGGTTGAGTGGGTTTTCGGGGTCGAATGTGATGCTGTTGGTGACTGAGAAATCGGCCGTTATCGCCACTGACTCTCGCTACTACATTCAAGCGGCCGATCAAGCCCCAGAATTCGAACTCTTCAAATGGCTTCGCGCTGAAAATAATCTACGCGACTTTTTTGCCAAGGCTGGCAAAGGGGCGAAGTTGGCGATTGAGTCGGACTATTTGCCAATCGGCCGATTTCTTCACCTGCAAAAAATAGCCCGCGACACCCGCCTCGTTGCCGACAACGGCCTCATCGACAATCTGCGCCACGCCAAATCCGCCAACGAAATCGAAACCATCCGCCGCGCCGCCCACATCACCGACCAAGCGATGACCCAAGTTGGCGATATTTTAACCGCTGGCATGAGCGAAAAAGCGTTGGCATGGAAGCTCGAACAAATTGGCCGCGAGCTAGGCGCAGAAGGGTTGGCGTTTGATTTAATTGTCGCCTCTGGCCCTAATTCAGCACGCCCCCACCACCATTCAGGCGAACGCATTATCCAAGCCAACGACGTCATGATCATCGACATGGGCTTCGTCATCGACGGCCTCCACTCCGATATGACCCGCTCCTTCTTCGTCGGTGACACCCCCACAGACAAATATTGGGACGTCTACAACACCGTTCTCCTTGCCCAAGAAACAGCCATCGCTGGCCTCAAAGCAGGCGTCATCGGCAAAGATATGGACACCCTCGCACGCGACAAAATTGATGCGGCTGGCTACGGCGAAAACTTCGGCCACGGCCTCGGCCACGGCGTCGGCTACAACATCCACGAAGGGCCAAACCTCGGCAAAACCAGCAGCCTCCCCCTCGTCGAAAACGCCATCGTCACCGTCGAACCCGGCATCTATCTCGAAGGCTGGGGCGGCATCCGCATCGAAGACTTAATGCTCGTCACGAAAGACGGCAGCGAGTATTTATCCCACTGTGAGAAGATAGCAAAAATCGGAGAGTAGGAGATTGGGAGATTTCGCCCCTTCGGGGCTGGAGATTGATAATCTATAGGGTTTTCAACATTTATAAAGAAGAAAAAAAGGCGGAAGTTACTTTGGAATTTGGCAAATCAAAAGCAGCAATAATGGCGAATTTCAAAAGCAATTTTGAGCAATACAAATACAGTCCGCAACCCAAAATAGATGCCATAAATTTAGATATCGACATCTTTCCTGAACAGCGTAGTTTTGAAGCGGAAGCCATTTACACCTTAATCAACAACACGGCTTATCCTATAGATACTTTATTGATAAAAACGGGATTTGATGAAATGACAGAAACCCTGCTGACACAGGAACACCAG
>JAYJMJ010209187.1:0-15941 GCA_036873875.1 Laminaria ephemera
AAAGAATTGCAATTATTGCTGAAAGAAAAAGGAAAATAGAGCAGAACAAAGCATCTATTCCAACCTGCCATATGCTGGCAGGCTGAAATAGATGCAAACCGTTCGCTGCAAGCAGAAAAAGAAAACCACAAAAAAGAAATACTGAGAAAATAGTAACTTGGGAAAAAGACAAAAACATAATATGTCAATTAAAAAATATAAAACTGACCTTCAGGAATTGTCCAAAAGTATTCAGCTTTTGGTAGAAGAGAGAAAGAAGCAAATTATCCGAAACGTCAACAACGAGGCATTATTGACTTATTGGGAAATCGGTCAATTAATTATTGATAGGGAAACGAAAAAAAATATCAACCAAAAATCAAGTCGAGTATTAATTCTTGAGTTATCAAAAATTCTTTCGATACAGCTAGGTAAAGGTTACAATCGAAGTAATCTTACTTATATGCGACTGTTTTATTTAAAATATTCAAATGGTGTGACACTGTCACACCAACAAAGTTGGTCGCATTATATTGAGTTTTTGAAGATAGATGATGACCTTGAAAGAGGATTTTATGAAAAGCAATCAATATTAGAAAAATGGTCTGTAAGAGAATTAAGAAGGCAAAAAGATAGTGCCCTGTTCCAAAGATTGGCTTTGAGTAAAGACAAAGAAGGAATTTTAAAACTTTCTCAACAAGGTCAAATTATCAGCAATGATGAGGATTTAGTGAAAGACCCTTATATACTGGAATTTTTAGGACTACCTGAACAATCAAGATATACAGAAAAACAACTTGAATCAAAAATAATAGAGAATCTTCAAAAATTTTTACTCGAATTAGGAAAAGGGTTTGCATTCATCGGAAGTCAGTACAGAATAACATTAAACAATACCCATTTTTACGTTGATTTGGTTTTTTATCATCGGATTTTGAAATGTTTTGTAATAATTGACCTCAAAATAGGAGAGGTAAAACATACAGATATTGGACAAATGAATATGTATCTGAATTATTTTAAAGAAGAGGAAAATGTGGAAAATGACAACCCTCCTATTGGGATAATACTGGTAGCAGGTAAGGATGAAATTATGGTTAAATATGCAACAGGAGGACTTTCAAACAAATTGTTCGTTTCAAAATATCAGACCTATTTACCTGAAAAAGATTTGCTTCAAGCACGAGTAAGAAAAATCTTAGACGAAGAAAATTAAGCCAGCAGCGAACCAAGCATCTATTTTCACCACTCCCTATGTGGTCGGGCGAAAACAGATGCAAGACCGTTATAGCCAATTTAAGTTAAAGTAAAAAGTAAAATAATTATCACTCTTTAGAGTATTTTGAAAATAAAATGTTTACCATAATTATTTAGGAATGATGAAAAAATAAATTTCTTTGAATATTAATTATTCTTCATGAATATTTAGAAAAAAATTACCCTCCGCATAAATATGCGAAGGGTAGCATAATTCCTCTTGCGAAAAATTACCAGTCAAATTTTATTTTATTTACAGGCATTTGTAATTTCATGATAAAAATGATCATATGATTTATTTTTTCCATCTTTTCCAAGTCTAAATTCGCCAACAATTACCTTTAGATAATCAGTCCCAAATACAAACTCTTCTGGTATTTTATTACCACGTATTACATTTGTTTTTGCCCTTATTTTTTCTGGGGTCACCTCCTCCATATAACTAAAAGCATATGTATACACCTCGACTTCTTTACCGTTCAAAAAGACCTTGACTTGGCGTGATGATTTGTCCAACTTAAATTGAAAGCCGGAAGGAGGATTCGGAAGCGGATCGGTGGCAGACAAGGCCTCTGACAACAAACTATTTTTATTTTCTTTGTTTGTTTTAAAAATAATATGATCTCGTGTCATATTTATTCCCTTGGCTTTGTTTTCTTTAATTATTTTCTGGATTTTTTCCTCCTTTTCTTCCGCACTCATAGGTACATTTGATGAAATTGTAACGTATTGTTGTTCAGGAGTTTCATTATCCTGAGCTACACTTTGAAACTGAATCGAAAAAGTCAATAATAATACGATAACAAGTGGCAAGGAAAGAGCCGTTTTCAAGAAAGTGATTTTCTGATTTTCTTTTTTTGCAATCATTTTTAATCTGTTTTTAATTGTTAGTGAATGAAAATGATTCGCATAAGGAATAATGTTATTGGTTAACTTTCTGGACTGTTCTACCAGGGCAGATGCATAGAGAATTTTTGACTGGTAGTCTCTAATAACATCAGAATCAGCTTGATATTCATGCTGTTCTTTTACCATTTTTTTAAGTATATAAATAATTGGATGAAACCATAAAATAGCACCCAATACTTCGAAGTAAATAATATCCCATGTATGTTTGTGTTGGCAATGACTAATTTCATGCTGTTCTATTTGTTCCAAGGATTCATGATTAAATGGAAGAACAATTGTTCGAAACATGGAAAATGGACTTTCAAGACCTTTTATATGAATTTTCTTAATGCCATTTTCAACAGAACCACTTACCTTGTTGCTAAATTGATGAAATAGATACAAACCCTTTCCGATTCGAAAAAAATTATAAGCCAATCCGATTAAATAAAATAAGCCAATCAAATAAGTCCAACGAAAGGTATAGCTGACTAGATCAATTTGTCCCAAGTGGTTGCCCACCTGGCTACCTACCTGATTGACAAGATGAATAGAATAATACAATTGCGGCAATTCTGAAATATCACTGCCACCTATATTCCAATAAAAATCTGGAATGCCCGTAATCATGATGCTTAGAATCGGTATGAACAATAAATAAAACCTATTGAAGCGATGACATTTTTCAGTCCGTAATAACAGTTGAAACAAAAGGACAAATGCCGCCAGACAAATGCTGAACTCAATCAAAAAGACAACAACTTGACTTAACATTATTTTTGCTTTTTAATTTGCTTAAGTAATTGTTCTATCTCTTTTGTGTCTGTACTTCCCTCTGCCACAAAATAGGAAAGCATATCAGAAATGGAATTGTCAAAATAATCCTTGAGAAGACTTGTGGCTTTGATATTTTTTACTTCCTCTTTCGTCACGACTGGATAGTATTGATGTGTTTTCCCAAAGGAATGATACTTGAGTAATCCTTTGTCCACCATTCTTCTCACCACTGAGCTGATTGTATTATAAGGAGGCTTTGGATCTTCATCCAAGTCGGTTATTATTTCTTTAACAAATGCCGATTCCCGATTCCAAAGAATCTTCATGATTTCCTCCTCTTTTTTGTTGATATCCATAGATAATTTATTTGATGATACAAATGTAACTCAATTTGAGTTATAAAACTCAATTTGAGTTGATAAATTCTTTTTTTAACATTTTCATTCAATTTGGGATTAGCTGTAAAGGCAATTTTAGCAGATTCAGACAATCATCAATCGACCCGATAATAGATGATTTGACCTCAGATATTACAGACACATTGATTTACAACACGAATCCCGAAATAATGAGTGAGGGAATTCATTCAATTAAGATGGCAACAGACAGAATAGATTTGACGTTTAGACATCTAATGCTTCCAAAATTGCTGAAAAAATTGTTGCAATTTTGAACTCATATATTCCGGGCGGATTAAGAAAATTATGGCTATTCAATTTGTCTAAAAAAAAATTGGCTATAACCATGCATAGTTTTTCAGCAGCACTATGCGTACTGCCGAAAAGCTATGCGAAAACGTTAATCAAAAAAAACAAATAGAAATCGAATAAAAAACAAATAATCTAATTTTAATCCCTATTTTTGAATCAAATAAAAATTGGATAAACAATGAATAATTCAAAAATGGAATCAAAATTAGCATTCGATTTCAAAACAAATCAACAAATAATAAAGAAGATAGCCTTTATAGATTCTTTTAAAGGAAAATGGACTGGATTAGAAGTAAAAGAATCAATCTATCTCAAAGAATTAAAGCAAATAGCCACAATAGAAAGTATAGGTTCTTCTACAAGAATTGAAGGTTCTACTCTAACAGATAAAGAAGTCAAACAATTAATTGACTCCGTAAAAATCACATCATTTAAGACCAGAGACGAACAAGAAGTATTTGGATATTATGATGTACTCCATTTAATGTTAGATTCTTATGACTCCATAGAAATCAAGGAAAACCATATTCATCATTTACATAAGTCCTTACTACAAGTCAGTTCAAAGGACGAAAGTCACAGAGGAAGCTATAAAAAGCTATCAAATAAAGTGGTCGCCAATTATCCAGGGGGAAAGCAAAAAATAATCTTTACTACTACAGAACCCTTCTTAGTTAAAGGTGAAATGGAAACGCTTATTTTTTGGACAAATGAAAATATCAAGAACGAAGAACTACATCCACTAATTATAATTGCGGTTTTTGTCTATGAATTTTTATCCATACACCCATATCAAGATGGGAATGGAAGATTATCAAGGCTATTGACTACACTATTACTACTAAGGCAGGGATATGACTTCATGAAATATGCTTCAATGGAAATGGAGATAGAAAAAAGAAAGAAGGAATATTATAAAGCATTGATGAGTGGACAAAAAAATAGAGGAACAAAAGAAGAAATTATAAATGAATGGATACTATTTTTTTTAGGGACATTAGAAGCGACAATCAATAAGCTAGCCGACAGATATGCAAAAATTAAAAACAAAAAAAGTTACCTCAATGATAGGCAAAAAGAAGTACTTCACTTTATTCAAAATAACGAACCAGTAAAAATCAGTGATATTACGTCATCCTTAAAAGATTACACCTCCTACACTTTAAAAAAGGATACGAAATATTTAACAGAAGAAGGATTAATTAAGAAATTAGGAAAAGCGAGAGCAACGATTTATGTGATGAATGACATCAAATAAAAAAGAAGACTAAAAGCGAACAATGTATATGTGCCAAGTATGATTATGCACCACACCTGACACATATACTGGACGTATGTGCAAGAAAAAATAGAACATGCTATAAAACTAAAAACCATAAAAAAGGCACAATGAATAATTGACAAAAATCAATCAGAAGCAGTATCAAATATTATAAGTTCAACAAAAGAAATACCGAATTTGGCAATTCTAATATCATAAACTACTTATTAAACTATTACCTTACTTAATGCCTAAAGTCCAAACTGTGTCTCCTAAAGATGATGAGCCATTACAGTGGACAAAATTAGTAAAACATACATCCGTCTAATCTAATTATTTCGCCTGTGTCAAGAAAATCTTCTGAATAATTTTTTTCAGAAGGATTGAAAATAAATGTTTGACCTTCAGAACTTGAAAAATTAAGTAAACCATCAATTACTTCATATTTATAAGTTATAGTATATTCAATTTCTTCACTAGACCCATAATAATCATATTCAAACCACAAAACATCCTCCTGATCTTTTTTGATTTCTATATTCCATTTTATTCCATCGTAAGTTGTTTCACCTAATTTCCATCCTTCACAATAGGAAGTAATATTATCAAGAGTAAAGAAGGATATAAAATATTCATTGTTTGAAAAGTTTGAAAATTTTATATCTGAAAAGTCGCTATAATAATTTTCTGCATCTGCCCAGATTGTCCCTTCATATTTATCTAAAAATCGACAAAACTTTCTTCCCCAACCCGGACCACAGTATGATATCACCGTTGGATCCAAAAAAGGATATTGTCTTCCACTTGCATCTGTTACAATATCTTCCTCTGTTACAGTTTGCTGTTCAGGCTCAAATTGCTCGCTGTCGCTTTCCAAACAAGAAAACAAAAGACAGAATAGAAATAATAAAAGTAATTTTTCCATTTCTGATATTTTTTTTAAAATTAAAAATTTTGCTCAATATTAATAGTAAAAGTTACCAATAATAGCATTCCAAATATTATGGTTAAAACATTAATAATCACTGAAACTATACTTTTAGAAAAAAATGTCAACCTCCTATTTAATTTCCCCTTATTTTTTACACACTCTAATTATTTTATTATCAATGATTTGTGTTGAAGTTTTGTTTTTTTAGCAAACTTTTATAAGTCTATATCATAGACCTATAGAATTAGACGTTGACAAGCCGCTATTTTTATCAAATATTTAACGCCCAACATACAGTAGCCAACGTCTAATACTATGTGTTTATGTGTTAAAAATAGGTCAACGTCGTATTTAATTTCCCCTAATTTTTACACACTCAACTTATATAATCAGAACGTGTAGTCAATATTATTCGCTGTTTTAAGTAGGTCGTGTTAAGTAAAGGAAATAAAAAAGCACGTCGAAGAGTTAATAACCATAAATAATAAAATGTTTATCAACCTATAAAACGGGAAATAAATGTAAGCTTATTGAATTTATAAAAAATAACATGAAATTAAATCTATTATCTTGTGATGCCCAGCGACCAGATAGAAGGGCAATCGCCAAATGTATAGCAGAGATTGCCTCTGATATGGATGACTCTTTATCGAAAGAATTGACAGGTATACTTTTAGAAGGAGATCCTATAGAGATTGAGGTAGCAGCTAAGAAAGTTAGTTCTGCTTATAGAACATTGCGAAAATTAGGTATTGACTACGAAATTATAGAATGAGTCAAGTTGATAGTAAGCTCTTTTTTTAGTGAAAGAGTCAAAATAAGTCGAGCCATTTGAATTTAATGAAAATTGATATAGCTCATCTTGTTTATCTATCTAATATCCGCAGCTAATAATAATCCGTAGCTGAAAAAACCATAGCTGCGGATTATTGTTAGCTACGGATTATTGTTAGCTACGGATTATTGTTAGCTACGGATTATTGTTAGCTATGGATTATTAGGTTTTTATCTGACTGCGGTACTTCATATACTATTGGGAGCCAATCATTCCGTTTCTGTAGAAAAAGACGAAATGCTATATTATGTTTGGATGGATTTCTTTTTAGATAAGAAAGGGGAAGAATGGTTGAAAACTCATATAGTGGATGGTGATAGCTAGTTCTACTAATTAAGTGTTGTGTTTTATTTGTTAAAAGTAGGAAGTATGATGGGAAATAAGGATAACTCATCTAACATTAGTCACGGGTACAATCGCTATTTGATGGGAAGAGGTAGGAAAAAAAATAGGGCAACGTAAAAGATTACGTTGCCCTATAGTAATGAATAGGAAAGCTACTCTAGCTATCCTCTATTTGATGATTAAAATCATACACTGAATAACATTTCTTTTCTTCTGATGAAGATTAGTCCTAGATTAAGTAATAAGAGACCGAAGATGATTAAGCCCCATTGAGACATGGTTGGGATGGCTGCTGCTGCCGCGGTTGCACCCGGAGTCGTTACCCCACTGAAAGTAAACGCACCTGCTCCTAAATTCGTTGATATATTAGATTGCAAAATACCATCTATATATAACTGGAAGTTACCACTTGAATTAGAGGCATCGAAATTAATATTTACACTAGAGCCATCACTACAAATCGGTACATTTTGAAGGATAACAAAACAAGTAGGATCACCAGCATCTACTACTTTGATCGTTTCTGTACCAGATGATCCATTTGGACAGGTAGATTCCACCATAAGGTTGGCAATAGAACATGGGTCGGATTCAGAACAATCATCTATACATGTACCTGCTGCTAAGGTGGCAGAAATGCCTCCTATGGTAAAGGTAGAAGCAGTATAATTACCTGGTTTTCTATAGAATGC
The DNA here is from genome assembly GCA_036873875.1 of Laminaria ephemera. Lineage (NCBI taxonomy): Eukaryota > Phaeophyceae > Laminariales > Laminariaceae > Laminaria > Laminaria ephemera. The sequence goes on from JAYJMJ010209187.1 coordinate 7,676, forward strand.
AACTGTGCCAGGAGAGTTACCAAAATTGGTGATTTGATTCTCATTCTCGTCCGCTAAGAACACATCACAATTATCCGTGCATACTACCGCACCAACTCCAGTGAATGTCAACACATCAAGGAATAATTTGACACTACCATCTGCATTCAATATATTGCCTGTATCTTCACAATTACAAGGATCCATGACGGACACTGTAGGCATGAGAGGAACCTCCATAAATCCATCTGCGCCTCCTGTAGCGAAAAGAACACCGCCTACTAATAATTCAAAAGAAGTAGAGCTGGCGGCTGATCCAGCAGGAGTAAAAGTGATGTTTACCGTAGAACCATCACTACAAATTGGCACTTCAATAGAAGCAGAGCAACTTGGGTTATTTGCATCTTGAACGGTTATCGTCTCTGTTTGTCCAGTAGTGCCATTAGGACAGCTAGAAGCAGCAAGATCGGTAATCGCACAATCTGGACAGGTAGTATTTGGACTTGTTTGTACCGCACTCGAAGGAGGACTCTTTACAGTTGCATCATCATCACACTCACAAACCGTTATGACACTCAATTGCATTGTTTGGTCATAGGTTGGTGCCGTAGCAGAATAGGTCTCTCCATCATCTATAGAGTATTTCAAGGTACTTCCCTCTGGGCAGTTGCTAGTTATCGTATTGAATGCTCCACCTGATGCATTTCCTCCTATCATATCACAAGAACTTTCGGAAGCAATACTAATAACAGCAGGTGTTATACTCGTAAGGTCTGGACAATCTGGACAAACGCCTTCAGGAGTATGAATAATTTGAATATTCGGTCTAAACGTTGCAGGGGCACTATTATCAGGAGGGGAAAGAGCTAGATTACTAGTTTGGAACGAACCAGACCCTAAGGATCTTACGACCATATTACCGGGCGTAGCCGAGTAATGCCATTCAATAGGTCCATCATTAGTAAAGACTGCTGATGACCACTCCCATTCTACTAGAATCTCTAGCGACCCACCTGTATAAGTGAAGGGGGTATCAAAAGTGAAAGGCATCCAACCTGCCTGCCCTGGGAAGTTGTTGGTCGTATTGAGTACCATATCCACAACAGGTGATAAACCTAAAGTAAGATTAAACCAACTATCAGGCGTGGCTTGTGTAGCTGTCGAATTTTTGATATATACTTTAAATGGCGCACTTCCTAAAGTGATTACATCAGTTGAAGCGAGTGACCATTGTAATTCGGTAATTAATTCATTGGCGGTGATACCTGCTGCCTGTAATTCTGTTTGCGAATACACCATATTAAATCGAGAGTAGCGTGTATTAGCGGTAGCACCTCCTTGATGAATAGGGCCTGCGGACGAACTAACATTTGTACCTGTACCTATCGTTAATGTATTCGGAGGAGTTGCTGGTAAAGTCACGAAAGTATAAGCATCAGAAAAATCACTTATATCCCCTCCGCCACAATCTGCTTGAACGTGTAGATCATACGCCGTTAAGCAAGTTAAATCTGCCACTGATATACTTGTAGTTGCAGAGGTGCCTGAAGCAACTGGTGTGCCGTTTGCACCTGCACCTGCTTCCACTATTACCCAAGTATAAGGAGCAGTAGCGTTACTAACTGCGTCCCAACTTAAATCGGCTGTGCTTGTCGTAATGTTGCTTGCACTTAGATTGGAAGGAGCTGGACAAGTAGGAGGTGGCCCAGGCTCATAACAGATTTGAAGATTTGCTCGCTGCTTGGAAGTGGTGGAGTGAACTAGATTTTCTGAGTATCCAGTTACACCTAAGGCTCTCATCATCAAATCATCTGCAACAGTAGAATAACGCCACTTAGCCGATCCATTATTAGTAAAGGCAACGGATGCCCAGTTAAATTCTACTGCAACTTCTAAAGCACCACCCGTGTAAATAAAAGGTTGATCCAACATAAAAGGCATCCAACCTGCTGAACCTGGGAAGTTGTTTGTTGTTGAATTAAACGTTGTATCTAATGCCAATGTTGAACCACTAATAACATTCGTCCAAGTGTCTGGAACAACTTGTGTAGCTGCTGAGTTTTTAACATAAATTTTAAGAGGGGCATCTCCTGCGCCTGTGATAATATCGTTGGTAGTCAGATACCATTGTAACTGAGTAATTGAATCGGTTGCTTCTAAACCAACTGCTGCCAACTCTGCTTGTGTATAAACCTGTAAGTAACGAGAATAGCGGGTAGAAGCTCCCGTGCCTGCTTGGTGAATAGGTCCTCTTGAGGAAGAAGAACCTACGTCCGCACCTATGGAATTTGTAGTAATTTTGGTAACTACTTCTGTGGTCATAAAATTATGTGCCGCAGAGTAGCCAGAAGTAGTACCCCCTCCACAATCTGCATCAATATATAAATCATACGCAGTTAAAACTGCCAAACCGCTCACAGATGCAGTTGTATTTAAAGTAGTACCTGATGCTACGGCTGTTCCTCCTGAACCTGCTCCTGCTGCCACTATTTTCCAATCATAAGAAGTTGCTCCTGCAACACCGCCCCAGCTTAAATCTGCTGAGTTATCTGTAATATTTGTAACGTTTGTGTAGGTGGTAGGAGAGGAACAATCTGCAATGGTACTCACTTCATCAATACAAAAATCTGCATACCGTACTTGTTCATCTCGCAAGTCTGCTGCATTCTCTAAACTTCGATAAATACCCCATTTCGGTCGTACAAATGTAGCATCCGTTTTCCACATTCGGGTATTGTTTTCCGTGTGAGCAAACAAAGTCATGCCATCCGATACTCTTTTAATCTCTAAGTCATAAACACCATCGCCCCAATCACCATAGGTTACGGTTTCTACTGCCTCTACCCATACTCCTTTGAAAGGAGTCAAATCCGTTTGTGCCCAAGTGATTTGTGCCAAATCCTCCGCATAACGCAACTCTAATTGGTCAGGATTACCTTTACGAAGCGTAAAAGTGATCTGTGGCATATCATCCTCATTATTACTAGCACCTACTGATTTTAACTGATGAATATGCGTAAATTTAGCAGAAGGTTGGAAACCTGCATCTAGCATAAATCTCCACTTATATTGTACTGTTTCTCCCAAAACACCCAATAAATTGGCAGGAGAATTATTATAGGTTTTAATTTCATTCCGTTGGCGGTCGAAATTAATACATCGATCATCGTCTTCGTCAACGTGTACATGAAATACAAAAACATCTTTTCCTAAATTAGGATCAAACACCTGAGTAATATGGTCGCCGAAAGCAGCATGATTACAATCAGGTACTTCTACAGGATTACCATTTGGTCCTAATACAGATGTAATTAAATCGTACGTATTCATGGTAGCATCTGAGATCAATGATGTACCATTACAGGTAAAAGGGGTATCAATACAAGGCATACCGGGCGTAAAATTATAAACGCTAGAAAATGGACTCAATACACCTCCTCCACAATCTGACTGAACATATAATTCATAAGGCGTACACATCGTTAAGCCAGTTGCCGTTACGGTCGTACCCGTTGCTGTACCCGAAGCAATCGCCGTTCCTGCTGAACCTGCCCCTGCTGCCACTACTTTCCATACATAAGAATTGCCACAAGTGGAGGGATCCCAACTTAAATCTGCTGAAACATTGGTAAGATTCATAGCACTTAGATTTAAAGGAGCATCGCAGGAAGGAGCACCTTCAAAAACAAACTGTGTATTTACTCGCTCTGTTTTTTCTGCTCTACCAGTTAAATCACTAGGTGCAGAACTACCTCCTGATCTGTAAATAGATGACCTGTGTGTAGTAACGTCCCAATGCCAATTTAAAGAGCCGTTACCATCAAATAATAAATTAGGATCAGAATTAGTAGATGTTAAGCCAGAAGCATCCCACTCTACGGCAATTTCTATACTATTACCTGCGTAAACAAATGGAGTAGCTAAAGGGAACGTCATGAAACCTTCTACACCGGGGAAGTTATTAGTTGTATTAAAAGTATAAGTGCCAACTAAAGTTTGACCCATTAGGAGGTTCGCCCAAGTATCACCCGTAACATCTGTAACCGTAGAATTTTTCATATAAATCTTCAAAACGGCATTCCCAGAGGCGGTAATAATATTCGTAGAGCCTAAATCCCAGTTTATTCCAGTAACGGTAGATCCTGCACTAATTCCCAGAGTGGATAATACTTCCGCTTGTGTATAAACAAGATTGGCATTAGAAAACAAAGAGCTTGAAGCGTTATCGGAACGTTGAAAAGGGCCTCTTGTTGCCGAAGAGGATGTTCCTGCTCCAAGTGAACCAGAAGTACTTGTTGCGCCTACAAAACCTGGACAGCTTGGACAAATATTGTCAGGAGTAGTAGTATTCGATGAAGTAGCACTAAGGTCTCCTGTAGCATCACACTCACAGGCAGTTATTACGGTTATCGAACTTGCCTGATTGTAGGAAGGTACACTTGCCAAATAAGTCGTGCCACCATTAATAGAATACTTGAGTGTACTTCCTGCTGGACAATTGTTCACAGCTGGAGCAAAGCTACCGCCTGAAGGTGTTCCATCAAATACGGTACAGCTACTTTCAGATAGGATGACGATGGCATTAGCTGTTATATTCGTCAAATTACAAGAAACGACATTACAATCAGAAGAGACAAATTGGGTATTAACCCGTTCGGTCTTTCTATCTCTACCCGTCAAATCACTAGGAAAAGAACTAGAACCTGCTCTATAAACGGATGATTCGTGAGCCGTAGCTGACCAATGCCAATTTAAAGAGCCGTTTCCACTAAGCAGTAAATTAGGCTGTGCAGCATCCGCAGGGATTAAGCCAGAAGCATCCCATTCAACCGCAATTTCTATACTTCCACCCGTATAAACAAAATTAGTAGCTAAAGGGAAAGCCATAAAACCTTCTGCACCGGGGAAATTATTCGTTGTATTAAAGGTATAAGTGCCAACTAAGGTTTGACCAGCGACGATATTCGACCAAAGATCATCCGTAACACCTGCAACAGTAGAATTCTTCATATAGATATTCAACGTAGCATTTCCAGATGCAGTAATGATATTGGTAGAACCTAAATCCCAATTAATTTGAGAAATGGTAGACCCAGCAATAATTCCAAGTGTTGTTGCTACTTCTGCTTGTGTATAGACAAGATTGGCTCGAGAAAATACGGAAGAAGAACCATCATCCGAGCGTTGAAAAGGCCCTCTTGTTGCAGAAGAGGATGTTGATGTTCCAAGTGAAGCAGAAGCAGTTCCTCCTGTCATAAAAGTAGAAGCTGTAGAAAATGCACTTAGAGTGCCTCCTCCACAATCTGCTTGAACATGTAAATCATAAGAAGTACAATCTGTTAAACCCGTTGCGGATGCTGTCGTCCCTGTACCTGAAGCAACCGCTGTTCCAGTTGCCCCTGTCCCTGCTGCTACTACTACCCAATTATAAGCACTTGCTCCACTAAGTGTACTCCAGCTCAAATCTGCTGACATAGAGGTAAGATTTGTTGCACTTAGATTGGTAGGAACATCGCAAGGAGTTGTGACTGCGGTGACACAAATTTCTACTTCTTTATTCGAGTCACCCGTATAATCTATAGTATAAGCTATACCTGAATTGGAGGTGGTAATGGTAGCAAATGGACCAGTTACTATACTTGACCCATCAATGATCTTAAAGCAGTTACCAACAGAGGGGATATAAACTCCCCAATCTAAATGAGCAGTAGCACCAGAGATGTCAAAATTACCACCCTTTGGTTGTATTTGATCAAATTCGTCACTCCCAGTTGATGTACCTGCAATATCAAAATTAATAGTACCGCCAAAGGTTATAGGATTAGGATTACCATTTATTTCAAGTTCATTGGTGGTACTGTTGCAACCTGTTTCGATAATACCACTTGCAGAATTGATAAAAGTTCCTTGATTTTCAATGGCATCTGAAGTAGCAGATGGATCTATATCTATTGTTAAGGTACCACCATTATTGAAAACACCTGGCATGTGCTCTTCTACTCTTACGCCATCACCAGAAACAACATCTGTAATTTTAATAAAGCCGCCCGTAAGGTTATTGAAAGTACTTCTAACTTCTATCCCATGATTACCACTGCCAATATTTGAAATGGTAATTGTACCAGAATTATTTACGGTTGGGTTACTTGTGTTTTCAATCCAAATCCCTTCGTCAACAAGCTGATCAAGATTTATTGATCCTCCTGCTGCATTAGTCAATATAGCACCTTCTCTAACAATTATTCCTACATCTCCTGATGATGCAGGGTCTGTAATGGTAATAGTCCCATTATTGGTAAATAAAGAGGTGGTCTTGCTTGCGGTAATTCCATCGTCACCAAAACCAGTTATTGTAATGGTACCATTATTAGTAAAAGTACCTCTACTATCAATTCCATCCTCGGCAGCATTGGCTATATTGATCGTACCATCATTAGTAATGGTGCCACTAGAAGAACTTAAATCAAGTGCTCCATTAGTATCTGTGCCGTCATCATTCCCAAGATTTAACACCCCAGTACTAGCTATGATAAGCGTAGCCCCTGATTGTATTTCGACCGATTCAGCTGTAAAGGTGGTTGATAAAGTTACAGTGAAAGCGCTTCCATTAATTACTACATCATCGGTAGCACTTGGAACGCCAACGTCCCAATTATTGGCATCATTCCAGTCATTAGCTGCACCTCCACCAGTCCAAGTAACTAGGGCTGCATTTAAAAATACAGGCGTTAGCATTATTAAAAAAGTAAAAACAATCGACCTAAAGCTCCAAGCTTTCCAACGGTCAGGCAATTTGTAGAAATAATTCATCATTCACTAGGATTTAAAAACTAGGTTTTGTGTATTTTTAGGGGAGTATAAGAATTTGCAAGTATAATGTTGTGAATAATACTGCAACACGCTTGTACAAAAAATAGCACTAAAACTATGCTGTTATTACAAATACCTCCAACAGTATTACTATACTTTGAAGCCACCTAAGAATAGTTTAGGCAATAAAAAAGCAGTGTAACACACGAGGCGTTTACATTATAGGAATAGAAAGTGCCCAGTAAATAGAATGGTAGTAATTTAAAAATTAAATGACTAGAAGCAGAAAAATAACAGACAGTAGATTATTCCTGTATTGACTTCTAAAAGAAGCTAATTTAGAATAAAACAAACTAAATCTTTAAGTTTTCCGCTCGCCGTTCGATTACAAGACAATGATTAAATTGAAACCAAATTTATTGAAACTGTAATGAGGAATTATGAAATAAGATGGACTATCAAGCAACAAAGAAAAATGAATATATTTTCCTTTTTAAAAAATACACCACTAGCATTTTAGAGATAGAAGGTATTCAAGTTACCTCTTAGTATTTATTAATGGAGATAGCCAAAACGTCATAATTGAAACAGTAAGACGTAGTCATTGGAAAGGAAACTATAGCAAAAAGTAGATGTGTTATTTTGGCATTCGTTTTCGCATTCACAAATTTACATGGGTCATTAGGTATTTCAATGTCAATTGGTAAATCGGTAATTGGAAGTATTGTGGAGGAGATTAAATAGCACTCCATCGGTTCATAGTGTTTTGTATGTAAACACGGACCTATTAAATTTGATATTGGTAATCAAATTTAAAGGGGTAGAGTATAGTATAGTTATTAGGAAGGAGGAGGGAATAATTGTTTAATATACTTTAATCTAAATCAGTTTTAATATTTTCCTATATTACTATCTCTACAAGTTTAAGATAAAAGATGATAATTTGGTTGGCCAAATTGGTCAACCAATTCTAATCAAAGCAAAGATAATAGAATAAATTGGTCAACCAAAAAGTTTTTTATTTTTTTATTTATTTTTTTTATATTGAAAAAAATAAAGTTGATAAAATAATTAAATTTTTTACCAAGAATATCAGCATAACTGATGAAGAAAATGAAACAGATATACTAAATTGTTTATGAGCGTAAATATAAATTTTGGCTACCCGTCTAAGATTGGACACTTTCGACAACAGCGAATCTATATTCACTGCTCCGAGCGTCGGAAAATATAGATTTTTCGTTGTCTGTCCTAAACTTGGGTGTCCAACTTTAAACGGGTAGCCCAAATTTCGACGATATTTATGGCAATAAGCATTGGTATTTTTTCATCGTTACTTAGTAACGATAAAATAATAACTCCGCCATCTGGACGGATTCTTTTACCCTTAGCACTCCCACCCGCTTTGCGGTTCACAAACGGAGTTTGTTCATCCTTGAAAATGGTCATTATATCAACATAACTCCCATTTCCAAGA
>JAYJMJ010209293.1:0-15935 GCA_036873875.1 Laminaria ephemera
GTTCGGTTTTCTTCGCATCTTTGCCAATTGACTGGTCGCCTCAATAATGTCCAACAAATTTGAACGCAACGTTGGAGGCAAAGCCTCTCTGCGACCGTTCATGTGTGTTGGCATCGCTTATTTCATCATCGCTGTGATCTATCCTTTGTTCATCCTCAAGACCAAAGGGGAAACGGGGAACTGGAACGCTGCCGGATTCATTTGGTCATTCGCTGCTGGCATCATTACTGCGATCGGTGCCTTGGGCATCGTGCTGGCTTTCAAATTCCAAGGCAAACCGGTCTACGTCATGCCACTTGTGTTTGGTTTGGCTCCCATCGTTAATACGATCGTGGGCATGCTAATGTCCGGAACGACCAAGAAACCCAAGCCTGCGTTTTACATCGGCATCGCCCTGGTGGCACTTGGCGCCGCTGGAGTGTTGCGGTTTCAACCCAAAAATGTCGAAGCCGTTCCCAAGGCAACTGCCGAAGCAATTCAGTTGGAACAAACGCAGCAACAATCAAAACTGACACTGGTTTCATTTAGTCAAATCGAAGAAGACTCCGATCAGCCCGCAGTCTCCACTCAAGGGAACGCAACTGAAGCACCGGATTCAACTGGGAGTTCCGCTGCGTCTACGTCTGAAGCCGACTCAGAAACAATTGCCCAACCAGCCGCTCCGACAAAAACTCCATTCAATGCACTTGCGGTTGGTTTGTGTATCGCAACGACGGTCGTATGTTGGGGCTCTTACGGGCCGCTACTACATCGCGGCCAAGTCCACATGAATAACAGTCGGCTTCGTCCGCTGCTGTGTGTTGGGCTGGCTTACTTCGGCGTTGCCGTTATTGCTCCTTGGATCCTGCTGTCGATGCAAACCTTCCCTGAGCCCGGCGGGTGGAGCAATGTGGGTGGAGTCGCGTGGTCACTCGTCGCTGGAGCAGCCGGCGCATTAGGTTCGCTGGGAATCATTTACGCATTCAATTTTGGCGGCAAACCAATTTTTGTGATGCCGTTGATTTTTGGATTCGCGCCGGTCATCAACACCTTGACCGAGACGTTTTCCGCGAACCTGTTTGGGCAGATCACCAGCTACTTCATTATCAGTTTGGCGATGGTCATCATTGGAGCCGCAATGGTATTGATCTTTGCTCCCAAAGGCCACAAACCCAAACCAGCTCCCAATGAACCCGCGATTACCTAGTATACGATTGAGAGTGACCGACCGATGCCTCCGACAACCGATGCTCAATACGTCGAGCAAATTGACACGCTCTTAAGCCATGTTTGGATGATCCGCGCTTTTCTCAAGCACTGCGAAGAAGCCGAGGAAGACGACGAGCTGCGCGACGTTCAAAGGACGCTTTACGATTACATGTTGGCACTGGGAGGTCCGTTGCGAGACGCGGATCACGCCAAGTATCTCAAACAGGCCAAGAAGAAGCTGAAGAAACTCAAAGACGCCAATGCGCTTTTCCAGGAAATCCAGCCTGAGATTTCGTCGCATACCAATTTTCAAATGGCTGCTGTTTCATTGAACTGCTCCGTCAACCAGATCGCGGATTTGATTGAAGCGAGAGCACAAGAGAACCAATAGGATTCTGTGTGATCGCCCAAGTTGGACTTCTTTGGAGCGAGCGATCACTGACACTTGCCTTAGATCCATGAAGAGATATTTGGCAACGGGAAAATCGAAATTGAGCTCACGACTCGGAGAGTCGCGGTACGTAGATCGACTCTCCGAGTCGTTTTCGAACACACAACGGTGCTTATTCTAGTTTCCACTCGCCGAGTTAAAACCGAGACGGGTGAATCACCCCTTTGAGTTTGTGGCTACCGGACGCGGCACTTGAAACGAATCACTCCGCCCGAATGAGCCTCGACCGGTTCTGTAATTTCCCAGCGTAGCATCAGCGAATCAACTTCGTTAGTTTTGTTGATAAAATCAGCTTTGAGCGAAGACTCCGAAGACTTAGCCACGTACTCCAAACGGCGAGTCAGGTTATCGATAATCGTCACGTTGCCGATCTTCTTCTCGCTCAGGTTGTCGAAGCGAATCGTGAACTCGACAAACTCGCCGGCTTTAGCCGCGATCTTGGACGCGATTTTTGTCACTCGCAAGATTGCCGTGCCATCATCCGACTTTATCGACAACATCTCTTGTACTGTTTTGACATCGCGGACGATCACTGGCTGTGCCTTTTCGACGGTCACCTGCAGCCCGAGATCGTCTTCCCAAACTGCGGCCGATTGCAAGCCAAGTCTTAGCCTAGCCGTTTCGCCAGAGGAGAACTTTCCGTACCGAATCAACGAGAGATTCTCAAACGCTTCAAACGTGTTCCGAATCCCAAACAAATGCGTCACATCGTTTGAAACGACCCCTCGAGTTTGATCGATAAAGCCGCTGGCTCGATTGGCAGCAGCGTGACGTTGGACAGCGAGATGCTGCTTGGTTGTTGTTGATTCATCAGCACGTCTGGAGTGGGCAATTGGCATCTTTTCTTCGAACGCGCCGACTGGCAGATTGAGATTAGCTTTGAAAACTCCATCAACACGACGAACCGCACCGAACCTTGGGGCGTAGATCGCGACCCGATTGCTGGGCGTGACGATCCGCCGACCATCGAGCGTATCAAAGTGTCCGATTGTGTCTTCTGTTTGCAAGCCCATTACATTGAAGTCATTGTCGACCTGCACTTTGGGACCGCGATCGTTGCCATCGTAGACGTACTCATCGCGACCGGCGTTAGGATTCCATTTCTTGTAACTCGGGCGACGTCTTTTCGGGGAAGCAGTTTGAGTTCCGGTGTTCCGATCGTCGCCACTAACATAGGGCTCCAAACCGTATCCCAAAGGAATTGGGTAAGCCATGCCTTGGCCTAGAGCAGGGGACTGTTCTCGGCCTATGAACCCGTCGCCATCCGAAAAATTGATTCCCTGTGAACCGTTGAAACTGGCACGCCTATTAGACTCGGGGGCTTGGAGTGAGTTGGGGATTAAACAAGTCGAATTGCAAACGGTCGAATTGAGTTTGATGATCGGGTTGGCTTTTTCTGGAGCGACCGAAACCTGAGGCTCGATCAACGATTTAACTCCGCGCCGTGACATTGGTCGGGCATCACCGCTAAGAGAAAAGGGCTGGCGTTGAGGTTCAGCCAAGCGCGTTCGGTTAAATTTCTCAGATGGATCAACGCGATGAAACAATCGCTTCAAGCCATCGTCAGGTCTCTTTTCTTGGCCAAAGACACTAGCGGGCGATCCGACGAGACTACAAAGGCTGACACTAAATATCAGCGTGAGCAGGCTAGGCATTCCGGGAGATTGTCTCATCTGTTGTTACCTTTGCTCGATGGGATTTGCAAAACGAGCTTCGATGATCGGTGGCAAGTCAGAATTGGGCAGCCGCAATGACCGAATCGGTCGCGTTGCTGGCGGAACGTTGGACATTCGCACTGGCATTTTCAGCGGTCGAACCGCAGAAACAGCCGGTGCAATCGTGTCCATCCTTGGATCGTGTGGAACAGGCTCAGGATTGGGAAGCATCGTTGGCGAGGGCGCGTGAAACCCGAACTGCTGTCCAACATCGGACGGCATCGGAATTCTGGAACCAATTCGCAGGATCGCCATCGGACGCCCAAGGCGTTCGGCAACTCGCAACGGGTCTTCACTACCACCAATGTCGAAATAGGGTTGTTTATTTTCTTGGTGTCGGTGGGGCAGGGCGGTCTCTGGATTTTCGAGATAGACGACCTTAGTAACCATGCGGCCATCGAGGGCTTCCTCGAGATCACTCAGCGAAATTACGACTTGAACAGGAAACTCGTTCTCTAGTCCTTCCGGCGGACTTAGGCGATTGAGGATCTCGACCGAAGGATAAAGTTCGTAGCCTGGTCGATTGGGAATGTCGGTGACCTTGAAACGATAAACTGGTCCAACCGTCAAACCAACTGACATCTTTGAAGAGTTCGTTTCTACATAGCCATCATACGTGCTGACTCCCACGCGAGAACCTTGCGGCGTGATGACTTGAACAGGCTGAACGTGGCCCTCAAGTTTTGGATTGTTCATCCTCGCGATATCCGCGACGACGCCTGGAGCCATATCACCACGTGTGAGTTCGTGATTCTTTGGTTGATAAGCCGGACGGTATCCGTTGGACTGGTCGACTTGAGCCAGCGACTGGGTCGAAACAACCGCAACACAAAGCACTGCCAAGCTCATCGTCCATGCGCTTAGAGCACAATTGCCGACCCAAGCGAATCTTTTCGAATGTCGTTTTGACACGAACGTCATGATACAACTCACGATTGAGTTTGAATTTCGAGTAGTTGCAGGGATTTCAAAACCCTGATTCAAAAAAAAGAGCCGCGAGAGCTTGCGCCATCGCGGCTCTTTTTGATTTCCAATCGCTCTCTTAACGATGCAGTCCGCGACCAATTCGCCGCCCTGGAGAGAAGCCCTGTGGAAGCACACCACGAACCATGTCAGATGGTGGCTGACCGTTGTAGTGCGGTGGTCGAATCGTGTTCTCTTGAATCAGAACCCGATCAGCCGGACGCGGATAACTCAAACCAGGTTTCTGCTTAACATGCACATTGACCCGTGGGGTTGGCCCCGGAATCTGCATCGCAGTATGGTTGTGAATGTCGTAACGACGTAGCCCCGCTGGTCCGCCAAGCGGAATGTGCGGAGGACCGGGAAGACCAATGTTGGTGCCCGTGTAAGGCATTCCGTAGTTTGGTCCGGTGACGCCTGAAATGTAATCTCTAGTTCCGCCACCGCCAGAACCGCCGGCCATCAGACCTGCTGCAATCGCGGGATCGACACCGGGGACTTCAAGATCTTTGTTGCCCAAACGGACGATCGCCAAAATTGAACCGCGACGATCGGCTTCAGCGATCGGATCGACACCGGGATCAAGACGCGTGCTAACCAAAGTATCTACGCCGGCCAAAGCCAACTCTTGATACTCAGGATCTGGAACGTAGATGACTTTAGTGACAAAGTTAGCCGCAGCTACCTGATCAAAGTCTTCTTGTCCAAATTGAATTGGAATCGCAGCATGGGCAAGGTAAGCCGACGTGCGAGGAGTCGCTCGACCGATCTCAAGAGTCGGATAAAGCTCCATCCCTGGTCGACCTTCGATGCCAGAAATCTTCAAGCGAAATATTCCGCCTTGGGCGAAGTTCTGACGACCTGGCACGATCAAAGGACTTGAGTCATAACGACCAACGCCGCTGACGTCCCATGAGACTTGCATGAGTTCTGGCTTGTCAAACAAGACTTGAACACTTTGACCAACGACAGCGCCGAATGGTCCATAAGCTGCTGAAGCGCCACCACCGCCAGAAGGACGGGCTGAACGATTCAAAACTCCAGGACCAGGACCGCCGACACCAGGGCCGGGTTCCATGAGCATCTGAGCTGGAGGCAAATTGTGGCCGGCTGGAATGCCGCTGCGCATTCCGCCTGGATACTGCGCCATCGCAGTCGTTGTCAAAGCGGCCAACGCCAGCATTGTGATGCCCGTTAGATAACGTGCGTACATCAGATTTCCCCCTAAAGGATTTTTGGGCCAAGCGGTTGTGCTATCGCACAGGTGCCGAGCTTGCCAATTCGCGCGAGCCGAATTGGCACGTGCTTCTAAGTTTGTTTGATTGATCCGTAATTCGCCCAGCTCGCCCACGGCAGTTGCAATCGCAAACTGACATAGACCAGCCAACATCCGAGTTCTAGGATGCCGCTCTGATTTCAGAATCGCATCCAAGCTCGTCAAATCGGGTTAGTTACGTTTCTTTAGTTCGGCGAGAGCCAATGCATTTCTTTGGAAGAATCCGCACATCCATTACATGAAGCAAGAATTAACTATAGCTGTCGTTTTGCTAGCGATCGGAAGCCTGCTTTGGTTTTCCAGTTCGGCGCTAACTCTTCAGCCCCAACAAGCTGGCAATCGCGTCCCAAAAGCCAGTTTGAATTCTCAATTGCATCCCCAAGACGCCGCGCAGAATGCTAGCGAACAGCAATTCGATCTCGGTAACTCAATCGCTCAAGCCAGTTTTCAGCAAACGATCGTTTCAAATGCCTCGCAGGTTTCAGATGCGGTGGAAGCCACTGCCGGCCCAGCAACTAATACCGCTGACCTGAGACTGCCTTCATCGGACACTGTTTCGTTTTCCACAACGACTCAATACTTGCACCCAAGTTCAGATCGAGTCTCGCTCGAATTGCTGGCTCAAGTCGCGCGAGAGATTGCAAACTCCCAGCCCTTCGGATTGAAGCTCAACTTGGAAGCGAAAGTTTTCGACCAGCAAGTAGTTGCCAGTGGAGACTATTACCAGATGGGGCAGGGGAGTCACAAAACCAAAGTCGAGCTTGCGTTTGATCAGATGCCTGGCAAGCCGAGCATGCTTCAGCTTTGTGATGGTAGATTTATCTATACGATTCACTCAACTGGCGGCCTTCAAAACGGAGTTGGAGCAACCGCTCCCGAGAAGACGCTTGAGTTCGTCGATTTACTCCGCGTCAAACAAGCCGCGGGCGACGCCGGGGGCGGAAGTTCGGCAATGGCCTCGCCGACGGGCTGGGTGGCGACCGGCGGAATTGCCAGCCTGCTTCAACACTTGGCTTCGGCTTTCAATTTTGGACCGCCAGAATCGCTTGACTCGAACTCCGATCGGATCCTGATCCGAGGTGGCTGGGATGAAGACGCGTTGCGGAAAATCATTGCCGACTTGGACCACCGAATCGAGCTGGGATCTCCAATTCAGTGGGATCGAGTTCCTCCGCAGATTCCTCATGCCGTTGAGTTGGTGTTGAGTCGAAGCCCGAATCAAGCTTACTTTCCTGCGCAGATTTCCTTCCTTCGATTCGGCATCGAGGATCGACACGCAACAATCAAGCCGAGTCTACTGCTGACGTTCTCTTCCCCTCAACCTTTGATGAATCTAGCCGAAGGATTCTTCGTGATTGATTCTTCGAATCTCGAACCAACCGATGCGACCGATCGATACATCGCTCGAATTGAATCGTTTCGCGAATCTCAGCCAGCCAGCATTGAGCAAGTCGCGATCCAGCCGGGCCAGTCAACCGATACTTCAACCAAGTGATCCGCCATGCGAGCCGTCATCCAACGTGTTACGCAATCTAGTGTCGTCGTTGACCAAAAGACAACCGGGCAAATCAGCCAAGGGCTGTTGGTACTGCTTGGAGTTGAAAAAGAAGACACCGCAGCTGACTTAAAGTATGCGTTTGAAAAGACGATAAATTTGCGAGTGTTCGAAGACGAACTCGGGAAAATGAATCTGTCGTTGATTGACGTCGCTGGTGAGTTGCTGGTTGTCAGTCAATTCACGTTATTGGGCGACGTACGAAAAGGTCGGCGACCTGGTTTTAATGATGCGGCGCCTCCTGAAATTGCCAATCGCCTTTATGAAGAATTTGTCGCGATGGCCCGGGCACAAGGAATCGTTGTGCAAACAGGTGTCTTTCAAGCCGACATGGCAGTTCACTTGATCAACGATGGGCCAGTGACAATCTTGATCGATAGTCGAAAGAAGTTCTGAGCCGAAACCGAGCAGAGCAGGGGAGCCGCATCAATGGTTTGCAGAACGTTTGCAACGTTAAGCAAAATCTTGATTTGAAAACCCCAGCCGTTTGGGCGCTAGCCCCGGTTCTAGCTGCTTTAGATTTAGCCAACTCTAAAACCCAAACCCAAGAACCACAAAACAAGCGTGACCAGCATCAACGATGAAACGTATCGGCTTGATCACCGTGAGATATTTCGTTGTGGTCATGAGCATGCGTAAAGAGATTTTGAAACCAATCGCTGGCAGTCTCGGCTGGTTGAGCGTCGCAAACACACTCCATGATGTAATCATCACCTGCAACCACACAAACCAACACGATTAGTTTTGCATAAGTCATGACGTTGGCGAAACGATTGTTTCCAAAGAACTTGAGCGCCGTCCCAAAGCTCTTTTTGGCTTTGGGCAATTTGCCTTCCCAGTTGACGGCGTAGATCTCATCGAGCAATAGATGGGACACAAAGCCCAGCACGACGGCCCAAGCTTTGAACAACCGGATTTCGAAATCGGCAGATAAGCAAACCATGAATGTAGCCAGACCAGCGATCAACGCCGCTGGAATACTGTGCCACATCCCTCGGTGCTTGGTGTAGCGCCGAAACAAACCCCCGATGCCAAACCGAATCAGGACATACATCACGCCAGCAACAAACACCTTGTGTTCAGTTGACAAGCCTAAGGCATCTAAACGAGGCATCATTAGCATCGGCGCGATGACCGAGACAAAAGAAAGCATCTCTCGCTGCGGAATGCCAGATTTGCTATCCAGATCCGGCAACATTCCGGAGACGCTACAGAGGCTTCCCGCAATCAGAGCGTGAGCCGGCGGGACACCGAAGGCGAAGTGACCGACTCCACCGAGAACAACTCCCAGCGCAGTACTGACCGTGATGTGAGTTTTAAAGTCTGCCATACTTACTTGCTTGCTAAACCGAATTTCCATATTCGCGTTTGCTGGTCGATCACCGACTTCAGTCTTCGACTTGCCGAGAATCTCCGTCAATCGGTCATTAGACAACTGAGGCACGATCACACCAACGTCGATATTAAACCGCTAGCAAACAATCGTTTGCCAACCTTCCCTCGCGACCGATTGTCCGTTGTAAATCGTGAGGTCGCCGATCGACCGAATCAAACTTGAGTTCAATGAGGTAATTGGCTCTAATCCCGAATTGCTCAATTGAATGGAATCAATTTCAGCAGGCTTGAACGAGACCGAGCACGCACTCCCTGATGTTGCCTTTGGCGTCGGATGGGCAACAATGTTCATGCTTTGCTTTCAAGCTACTGAGATCTCACGGAGGAAGTTATGTCATTTTACGATGTTGTTATGTTGGTCGTCTTTGGCGGCGCGATTTGGTTCGGGTTCTGGAAAGGACTTGCTTGGCAAATCGCATCTCTGGCGGCCGTCGTTGTCAGCTACATCGTAGCCGTGAACTTTCGCGAACCTGTTTCTCAATTCATCCAGGCGGACGAGCCTTGGAATCGAATCGGCGCCATGCTGATCCTTTTCCTGGGAACATCGGTTGTCATTTGGACCATTTACGCACGGGTCAAAGGTTCGATCAAGCGAATGGAATTGAAGGGTTTCGATCGGCAAGCCGGAGCTCTAGTTGGAGCTCTCAAAGGCGCGTTGCTGTGCATGGTCGTTACGATGTTTTCCGTTTCGCTGCTTGGCGACCGAGCACACGACGCGATTCACAATTCAAAAATCGGGCACTACGTCGTCTCGGGGATTACCAAAGTCTCGGCTATCGTGCCGGCGGAATTGGCTCAGTACGTCCAGCCACATGTGGACAATTTTCATCAGCAAATTGGCCACGACGGGCACGCGCCGATTGATAGTTACCCCAACGCGATCACCCTGCCCGGCGTCGCCAATCAATATGGGATCGGCGGAACTCAGCAGAAGCCCAATCAGCTTCCACCGTCGCAATCGGGATATCAAGGACAATGGCAATGGCAGGCTCCTCAGCCCCCGCAAACCAATGGCGGAACCTACAACGCTCAGTATGGCCAGCAGCAGCCACAGCAGAGTACCAATTATCAGGGATACGCGAATCAGGCTCCAGCCAACACGCAAAGTGGAACACATTACAACAACGGGTATACCAACCAAACCCAACCGGCACCTCAAAACAGAACTGGTGACAGTCCGTTTAATGGAGCTTCACAAGAAGTGTTCAGCGGTGTTCGACAAGTGATCGGACAAGCCGTCGGCGAAGCTGCCCAACGAGCATTCGAAGGCGGCGCCCAGCGGTAATTTGATCTTCGGACTCTCCGTTTGGATCGCGGTAGAGCGTCAGGGCAAATGTCGGCTATTGCGGAGATCCAGTCGCGAACCGCCAAATTGAGAAGTGCGCGCATTTGAAAATCAAAAATCGCTTATTCCCGGGGGTTCCGAGAGACCTAACCGAACATAAGAAACATTATCGGACGTTGCATATAGGGCTTTTTTACCGTGTTATCTCAGGATCCGCTCGGGATCTAAAACTCGGTCCGGTGGAACTTGCCATGCTTAGCCAACGAGTTAGCCATCGAGCAATCAACAACTGATCCGACAATCGTCAACTGAAATCTGGCCGGCGGACCGCGAACAAATCGCAAACAGAATGGTTGAAGCAAAGCGCCGCTCGCTCGGTGGAAAAGCCAAGTAGCAAACCTGGAATGAGGGTTCAATTCTTCGCCGCTTGCTTTGCGCGACTTCACCAAATCAAGATCGTTTTCGATTTCCATCTGTGCGGCGGCCGGTCCAACAAACGACATCGGATTCAAACTCCAAAATGGGATTCAAACTCCAAAATGAAGGTCCGATCTTCCGCCACGCACTTTTCGAGCGATTTGATTCAAAATCGTTTTCTTCGGACTGAGCCGCAGATTCCGAACTGGCGTCCAATATGCGAGCCGTCCCGACGGTTGCTTCCATCCGTTTGGGTTCGGACAGGTTTGACCTGAACATCTTCATCGCAATCGTGTCGGACCAGAATCGGATCCACTCACAATTGTTAAACATGATCCAGTCATTTGTTCTGCCAGTCCGGCAAAGGAAGAGCCCCAATGAGAAAACTCGCTTCTGTACGACAAGTTGCCAACATCACTCCAATTGAAGGCGCGGACCGAATTGTTTTGGCCGTCGTCGATGGGTGGAAATGCGTCGTCAAGAAGGACGAGTTCAAATCCGGGGACCATGTCATTTACTGCGAGATCGACTCCTTCCTGCCGATCAAACCTGAGTTTGAGTTTCTTCGCAAATCATCTTTCAAGAAGATGGGTGACGAAGAAGGGTTTCGACTTCGGACGGTAAAGCTGCGCGGTCAAATTTCGCAAGGTTTGCTGATTCCCATTTCGGTTCTCAACCGCCCTGCCCGTCTTGGCGATGACGTTACCCAGGAGTTGGGCATTCAAAAATACGAAGCACCGATTCCTGCGTGCCTTGGGGGTTCGGTGATCGGCCCGTTCCCGTCAGTGATTTCCAAGACCGATGAAGAGCGGATTCAGAATCTGGCTTCGGAGTACGATTCCTTCTTGGGGAAGCCGTTCTTTGTTACCGAAAAGATCGACGGCACTTCGTTCACGGCTTTCTTCGACAACGGACAACTGGGCGTGTGTGGTCGCAACTGGCAATTAGCCGAAGACGACAAGAACAGTTACTGGCAAATGGCGAAGCAGTTGGATTTGCAGGTCAAGTTTGAAAGCCTCGGCCGTCGCCTCGCTATTCAAGGCGAGCTGATTGGACCAGGAATTCAAGGAAACCGTTACAAGCTCAAACAGAAACAGCTGTTCGTGTTCAATGTATTTGATATCGAAAACTTCGCTTACCTCGAGAAGTCTGAGGCGAGTGAACTGTGCCAACAGCTAGGCCTTGAGCAAGTTCCTTATCTTGAAACACGAACAGTGCCAGAATCCATGGATGAGATATTAGATCTCGCTGAAGGCAAAAGCGTTTTGAATGTGCAAACCGAACGCGAAGGCTTAGTGTGGGTGAACGGCTCAGGGGCTGATCGGATTTCGTTCAAGACGATCTCGAACAAGTTCTTGGCTAAAAGCGGAGACTGATCGTTGGCCCCAGTTTCGACTTGAGCTGAGTTGCATTTTGAGCGGGTGGCAGTTGCCATCCGCTTTTTTGTGTATCGGTTCGAACTCAACAAAAAAAAACCAAGCCCTCACGAAGAGGGCTTGGTTTCCGATTTTCAATTTAGCTTGAAGCATTGACGGCGTCTGCGATGACAAGCACCCAGCAATCCCGCAATGTCCGAACCCTACTATACTCCACTTAAGATCGCGATGAACGGTGTGATGTCTAGGAAGTCAACGACTCCATTCTCATCACAATCAGCTTCGGCTTGAAACCCTCCACCGGACAGAAGCGTAATAAATGGTGAGATATCTAAAAAGTCAACGACACCGTCTAAGTTGACATCTCCAAGAAGCGCGGTCGCATCAGAAATGGTGACTGTGAGATTATCTATATCAGCAGACCCAAACGCCGTACCACCGACAGCGTTGACTTGGACGAAAGTTAGAGCAACAAAACCGTCTGCTCCATTGTAGGTAAAGGTGAAAGGTATAGCAGTACCGTCGGCGGTGATCGTTTGTTCAGAACCAAGCGGACTGATCGCTGCTGTTCCGGTTGCCATCGGATCGGATCCGGCGGCGAGGCCTCCATGAAGATCCAAGCTCACAGAATTTAGGGCATCCACACCCGTCGCGGCGTATGCCTGAAAAATGAAATTAGTATCAGCGCCATCTACATAGTTCGCCACATCAACCGCAACCGTAACCAGTCCGGGTTCCCATCCTGTTGTGTCGAGCCAGACGCCACAACCACGGTATCTATTCTGAGTAGTGTTACCAAGAGTCAGGTCTCTTAAGCCGACATCGCCGGCGACACCCACGCCATTACTTGAACCAAACCAATCCTCAGCCACAACGTCGGGCGTAGCGCCGCCCAGTACCTTGGCTGCGGAGCCGTTGTTATATGCGGGCTCAAAATCTGTGCTATACACCAATTGCGCATTTGCGTTCCCCGCCATCAACAGGACGATTCCTGCTGCACATGCGATCTTCTTCAGTAGTAGGATTTTGTTTTTCATGGTCTTGTTTCCTTTTATTATTGTTGGCTCAATAGCCAATCGAGATGAAAGATCTTGTGGCATCAATCAGGGGAAGAACGCCGAGTCAATTTAATGCCGCCATTCCAATTAGCTAGTTAATTGGGATGGCCGATGCCGCACGCCACTTAGTGATTTCGACCAAACCGGGGAGGACTCGCTACGTGGTCTATAGTCTGAGTATAGTGAACTAAACCCAAGGGGAAACAACGCGATTTGCGTCAAGAGGCATGGCATTTGCGACATGCGCGACTGCGTTGGTAATCCATTGAAGCATGGATACGCAACCAGCAGGCCTCTGAGCTTGCGGCCTAAGAGTAAGGCTCGTTCGTTTGTCGTCGCCGGTTGGCCATTGCCCGACGACGACTTGGACACCATGCACAAACGCGTTGAGAATGTGTAATGGTCTTAGTTAGTCAAGCCGGAGCTTGTATTCGCTTCAGATGACCAATCCCAACGGGTCTAAGATCGCTGTGTTTAGCCTGTCGTCCGAATTGCCGCCCAGCCATAGACAAGCGTCTGATACAGGAATACCAATGTGAGTCCATGGAATCCAAGTGTCAGAAACCAGTTCCTCAGGTACGGCTTGGCGTCGAAAAGGAATAGCTGAATCACCAGCCGGATCCCCCAAAACACTGCGATGAATCCACAGATAGATCTTGCCAAGACATCGCCACTGGCCAATTGCTCTGGCAATAGAATGGAGATCAATCCAAACGCCAGAATATTCAAAACTATGTAGCCGCCTGCAGTCAAAACCCAATGCCTCAACAATGGGTTTAGTTTGGGTAGTTCTTCTTTGAAGTTCATTTCTTTAGGGACTTGGGCGGAACCAATGAGCGTTGCCAAATGCAATACTCCGCCGATCACAATTAACGTTTCCATAAGGCCTCCGAAGCAACGAGTTTGATTTAGCTGCCGAACCATTCGACGATCGGCACGATTACGTTCAAGACAAACGGCTGGTGAAACAAAAACAACACTGGGCCAGCCACCCAGATGGCGGTCCAAACGCGGCCCGTCCACAGACCGCTCAATGCATAGCTAGATTTTTTCAAGCGACGTTCCAGCAGCGATCCGATTCCCTGTATCGCAAAATAGATCGTTGGCCAGCCGTAGCCGCCACCTGCGGGTACAGAAATGGCCAAGTCATGAATGATTCCCGAAAACAAAAAGCCAGCCAAAACGGCTATCGTGCCATTCGTCTTTCTAGCCAACGGCGAGAAGATGCAACTGTGGGCATAGTCGCGAAAGGCCAAGTTCCATCGTTTGCCCCAAAACTCGGACACCGTCGTAGCAAGCAACGGAGAGTTCATGATTGGCTTGACTGGCCGTCCGTTGATGTTCCAAACGATCGCCGAAAAGTGGATCACTCCGCAATGAAGAAACAGCACAATGCCCGTCATGGCGATCCAACCCGAAAGCAACGGCGATACAGAAATGTATCTCGGTGCGATCAACGCTAACAAGCCAAATCCGATTCCGATCTTAAGAATCGCAATGGCCGAGTCGACGGAAACCGCTTGAGTTTTTCGTTGGTGACCGCCCTGCCCTGTCGTCGCGAGAATGAAAAATGATTTTGGGTCCAATCCCGCCCAAGCGAAAACCCACAAGAACATTCCGGTAAGAGCCGGTTTACGATTAGCGGGATTAGCGCGGTAGATTGCCAAACAATGAAGCTTGATAAAGATGAACATCGACAACGAGACGGCAACCATTTTGATGGTCGGCGAGAGCCCCGGAATCAAACTCCATAACGCAACCAGCGGGAGCAAGAGCACGTAGGATTGGATTGGCATTGGGTACGTCGTTTGCGAAAGAGCGAAACACTTTTTAGCTGCTTTAAGCTAACTGCCTATCTAACAAACTGTATTCACGCCCAAGATCTAACAAGACTACTGTTGCGAAGGGAAATTTCGTTTGATCCAGTCGAACACAATGCGGTATGAAACACAAGAAACTGAACGCAAGTCCTAGGAGAACTGCAAAGTCAAACCGGTAAGAGTAATGGCTGATCTGCCGCGATTAGGAGGGATTTGTTTGGCCGCAAAGAACGCAAAAAATACGCGAAAAAACGAACCTGACTTTTTGCGTCGTCTTGCGTTTTTTTGCGGCAACAATCAACTTCTGTTGTTGAAATGACTTTGCAGTTATGCACCCTCAACTCGCTCGGAAGATTCTCGATGACATTGCTGTGCGGGTCGACGATTTCGCAAAAGTCGCTCCTGAATTGCGTCTCCCAGCATCATCCCAAGCTTCTAGCAACATCCCAGAGCCTAACGCTGAGATAAGTAGTTTAAGTCGGTAGTTTGGCTAGTTTGCAAGCGGGGTTGAGTTAGCGAGAGAAGCAAGATTTGCTTGCGATGAATGCAAGTTCTCGAGCACGACGGAGCGAACCGCTTCTTTTGCCTCTCCGGACTCTTAGCGGCTGCTCTTCAATTGCTTGGTGAAGATAATTTCAGCCGTTTTGGCGATGCTGATCAACATTTTTTCTGAACGCGAGTTTCATGCGGTGATTGATCAAACAATCAAAGAGATTCCAGAACGGTTGGATCTGCAAACTGGGGCAATCGAATTTCTCCGAAGTCAATCTACCGAATCCATATTCGCTTTAAGGGATACGAGATCGGTCGCGGGTAAGCCGTCTGTTGATGAAGCGGGGATTCAGAATCGCTTTATACAGCTGATTGAAAGCCAGTGTGCCTGAGATCTGTGAGTGGCGTTGTCAAAATCTCCCCCGATGAACGCGCTTGTTCCTACCGATTTCTCTCCGGAGTAGGAGAACTGGTAACCCACGTCGATATCGCCGAATGTGGATTTCCAACCGTAGCCGACCGAGAAGGCATGCTCTAAAGTCGTTTGAAGAAACGGTGTCAAAGTATCTTCAGGAATCGGGTTTCTGTGATAGACGTAACCTGCTCGGACAACCCGGCCATTAGTGAGGTCTCGTTCAGCACCTAGCTTCACCGAAAGTGTGTCGCGCCATCTAAGCGGGAATTGCTCTTCAAATTGGTTTCCTAGCACCGCCGCGAAAACAGGATTGTCTGGATCTCGAAGCGTGACGTCAAACGAATCGTATGCTCCGGACCAGTCGTACCAAACTAAATCCAAACCAACTCTTGTGCGGGGATTCAACACATGCTTCAAGCCAAAGCCTAGCGATTGTGGCAGGGCCATATCGAATGTCGAATCGAAGCGCGACGATCCTAAGCCTGGGACAGCGATGACGGCGTTGCCATCAAGACTGAAACGTGTCTCT
>JAYJMJ010209503.1:0-15929 GCA_036873875.1 Laminaria ephemera
TACTAAGGGGAGTCGCCGACCTATATCCTTCATGAGGTCATACACAACCCGTAACACGCGCGATCGGAGTATCACACACAGCTTGCAAAGATGAGTTTCGACGAAATTCTAGATATCACAGCTGTTGTGTATTTTTAATTTTTTTATAAAAATATGATATGAAACCCATATTGAAAACGTATTCCGAGACCGGTACGGCTCGACCTCTTCAGCTAGCACCAGTTGATAGGAACGACGGACTGCTGACCAGTTAGAGAGGGGGCCAGGAAGACTTTCCAAAGTGTTCAGTGTACCAATAAATGGGCATAATGAGTTAGGTATACGTACCTATTTTTGGCTTCGAATTTTATATAAAAGCAACCCGTAATTGTTATCTCATGTTGTGGTCTGACGTGTACCCATCCGCAGCTTTCCTTGCCACCAATGAGAAAAATCGTGGAAACGGGATCACGGCAAACTGTAGTGGGTGCTAACATAGAACACGGGACCCAAGATCTAAGGCCATGGCCCAAAATGGAACTTGAAAATTTGAATTCGCCAGAAGTCGGTGTAGGAGGCTTTGCCAGAAAATGGTATAGAGGACTTTGACCGCTCATTCTTTGCAACTCAAAATATGGGGTTTCATATCCCCCCCCCTCCGCCTCTCTATGTCACGCGGGACGGCGAAAACCCGACGTGCTCCGTCACGGCATTGTATCGATGCGAGGGTCTATGATCCTCAGGACTATGGTTGATATGAATGACATGAGTACACCCCCCCCCCACCTCCGTCTCTCTACGGCACCCGGGATGGTTCATGCGGCGCAAAGGGGCCAACGTTTGTGCACTCTTCGACTCTTCGTACTGCCGAAGCATGGCAACTCGGGTCATGTAGCTCGTGAACTGGCAATCATGTTCCAAATTGCAGTTATAACTCGTAGAATAAAGTCGGGTGTGGTGCGTGTTGCTCGAAGGGGCCAACGCTCCGTGCGCCCTTCATCTGATCGTTCCATCAAATACTGGTAGCTCGCGTCGTTAGACTCGTAAACTGGCAATCATACTTCACTTTGCGGATATCGTGGTAAGTATAGAGTGTTTACTAATTCGGATATGGTGCGTGCCACGCGAGGGGGCCAGCGCTTCGTACGCTCTTCAACTCACCATTCCCCCAAAGGGTGGTAGCTCGCGTCATTTCACGAGTAAAGTGGCAATCATAATCCACATTTCAGTTATCGTGGTAACTCGTGTTTTACAATCTCGGATATGGTGCGTATGTATGTGACGCGCGCTAGGATAGATAGAGAGGTGGCCCATTTCGGCTTCTTTGTTTCTGAATGACGGGGCTCCTTATTAAACCAAAAATCGTCGGAATATCATTCTTGTTTTGCAAATATATGTTTTTTTTTTTTTGTGTACCTAGGCCATAGGTTTGTTCATCCGAGTGAACTTTCATTCTTCTCAAAATCAGTTTTTGGGTGAGGTTTAGAGCAAGTGAGGAGCCCGAGAAACAAAATCGTGCACCTCTGCCGTAGTAGCATGTGTCATGTCGCGAAAGAACCAGCGCTTTGTGCGCCCTTCAACTTATCATTCCCTCGAATGGTGGTAGCTCGGGTCTTATGGCTCGAGAATTGGCAGTGATACCCCACTATGCGGATATCCGGGTCAACCGCGTAAACAAGCTCGGATACGGTGGGTGTCGCGCCAAAGGGCCAGTGCCCCGTGCGCGCTCTTCGACTCATCTTACTATTGAGCCGTGGTTACTCGTGTCGTATAGCCCGTACATCCGCAATCATGTTCCACTTGAAGTTACAGTGGTAGCTCGTGCGCTCTTCGACTCATCACACTGTCGAATTGTGGTAACTCGCGCCATACAGCTCATACATTGGCAATCATATACTCCATTTTGCATGTTGATGTCGTATCTCGCGTACAACAAGCTCGCATATGGTGCGTGTCACGCAAAGGGGTCAACGCTTCGTGCGCCCTTCAACTCATCATTCCGTCTAACGGTGGTAGCTCGCGTCATTTCGCTAGTAAAGCGGCGGTCATACTCAACTTTGCTGTTATCGTAATAACTCGCGTAATGAAAGCTCGGATATGCTGGGTTTCGCGCGAAGTGGCCAGCGCTTCGTGCGCTCTTCAACTCCTCATTCCGTTAAATGGTGGTAGCTCGGGTCATGGAGCTGGTAGAGTGGCAATCATGCTCCACTTTGCAGTTATCGTACTGTAGTACCTTGCTCCAAACCGCTCGGATATGTGGCGTGTCGCGCTAAGGGGTTAACGCTTCGGACGCCCTTCAACTCATCATTCCGTCAAACGGTGGTAGCTCGCGTGACACAAGCTGCGATACAGGTGCACCAGGTTTTTTCTGAGGCTCCTCACTTGAGGAGCTCTCTTAACCTCTCACCCGCAAACTGATTTTATGAGTAAGCTGAAAGTGCAACCAGCAGCTGAACAAACCCATGGGCTTAGGTATAGCAAAAATTCAGATTGACAAAAAAAAAGAACGACATTCCAACGATTTTGGGTTAAGGAGCGCCGTCAGTCAGAAACCAAAAATTCAAAAAGTGCCACCTCTATCGTAGCACGTGTCGCGTCATAGCTACAGTAGTAAAGTGGAAATCATACCCCACGTTGCAGTTGTCGCAATAACTCGCGCAATGAAAGCTCGGACATGCTGCGTGTCGCGCGAAGGGGCCAGCGCTTCGTGTTCTCTTCGACTCGTCATACTGCCGAATAGTATCACTCGTATTGTGGCAATCATATCGGTTGCCACTTGGCAGTTATCGTGACAAATCGCGTTAAACACCTCGTTAAAGCGGCAATTTTATGCCACTTAGCGGTATGTACTTTCCTACAAAGAATCCCCTTAGATTTCGCCGGAAAAGGAAGTTAGATTTATTTCACTTAAAATAACTATTAATCCATCCGGGGCTTCAAAGGGAAATCGTATCGAAAAGCAGCTAAACGTTTCAAAGGGCAATAGTGTCGGAAAACAATTGAGCATTACAGCGTCAGTCATACCAAGCAACCCCTGCTGCCGAGACCATGGTATCCTAGATGGAGTACTCCAACTTCAACGCAAGGAGTTGCATAAATCGCGCGCTGCGTGTTGCTACTTGTACCACGCGCATAGAGAACGACCACACTGGCCATTTGTGTTGCCGCAATATATATGTGTCCCAAAGGTGTTCATCTACTACCAGTACACTGCAAGACGAAGGCTACGGTACGAAGGTTACTTTTAGGCCGTCGGTCTTCAGCGACACAGAGCCACTCGCGCGAGTAGGTATATCTACCTGGTATGTGCGTTTCGGGTTTCTCGATATGCGCAGACGCGGAGTTGCTTGATTGCGCTGCATCAACGACATGCCTTTCCAGTTCCATTTATGGGCCGAGGTTTAGAGCTACTCGCGCGATTTTGTCAATCGAAGGTAGTAAAAACTGGGTTAACCCTGATAGCGTAGCCTTGGTCGCAACAAGCTAAAGTTTCCATGCGTATGTGTGTTCAACCACCGCTGAACAAAGATGTCGGGATGCGGCCGTTTTGGGCGTTGTTGGTCACAGCTCCAGAGGTCCAACGCTAAAACTACTGCAGTACATTTGAGTCTAGACCTCCGTACGTCACAGGCCGAAACGCCCGTCTCCCGACATATTTCCCGCTCAGTCCACGGCCGGCAGCATTTGACGCCACGAGGTTATTCTCTTGAATCATACTGCACATACATGTGACCACCATCCTCTGAGTTGTATAGTAATGTGCTATGCAAGCCCCACCTATTCGGCATAAACTGGGCCGTTTCCTCCAGTCCATGAGCCCATTAATGTATATTATCAATGTATCCTGGAGACGTGTCCAGCCAGCGTTGAGTCCACGACCGGTCGCATGGGAGAACACGAGGCTAACTCGAAACCAATACATTCGGTCATCACATCGCCAGGCATGCACCGTTCAACGGAACGCCCAAGATTGATATTTGCAGGGATGCGTGATACGCGTTATAGGTACGCTTGCGTTCGCAAATACACGCGCCGCTTGCGGAATGTAAACATTGGCCCCCTGGTTGGAAATGCTTCCATGTATATTGAAACCCTTATGTTTTAAGCAATTTTTCCCCGGAGGGGGATTAGAGTGTTGCATCCCCTGTAGTGACGCCTTTCAATGTTTGCGGTTGCCGTTCGCGAGCGCCGTTCTCATTTTCGGGTGCTTGCGTGCCAACGGCAACCGTTCGCTCTTTGTTTAGCCGTAACATGCACCCTTGGTTATGTGTACATTTTACATCATGCTCACGACATCACCAGTACACCCCAGTGTCCGCGTACAACTGAGGAGAATGATCGTGACATGGGGAGCAGCGCTTTTCGATTCAGGATTTGAGCGCGGCGCTAATATTTTGACGGCTTGGGATCTGTATTTCAAACAGGTTGGGCCAATATCAGATTGAGGTGCACCACTTTTACCCTGAGGCCCCTCAACTGAGGAGCTCCGTACCTCTCCCAAAAACTGATTTGGGGAGCAATAAAAGTGCTTCCCGACGAAAAATCCCATGACCTAGGTATACAACGAAAATTGTAGTAAAACCAATACTGAAATTCCGACGGTTTTGGGTTAAGGAGCCCTGTCATTCAGAAACCGTTTAAGCCAAAACGTGCTACCTCTATCGCAGCACGCGTCTGCGCGAAGGGGCAAACGCTTGGTTTCGTCTATATGAGTCATCATCATCACGCCGTCGAATCAGGGCGATACAATCACGTCAAATGGCGTATAAAATGGAAATCACGTGCTGTTATACCTTGCTGTTGCCGTGATAACTCGTGCAAATCTCTCATACTATGGCATTTGGTGGCACTTCCTTCAAGCCACATCCGAAATACGTTTCGCCGGGAACGGGAGTGTTAAGGCATGCAGGGTTCTGAGGCGAACCCTAACTGGTGTGATGTGATATTGAGGATACAGCTCCGAGTACGACGCAGAGTATGCTGACTCCGGGTCCCAGAGCAAACTCCCACTACCCGGCCATTCTCCGGGTGAAATTGTGTACCGGATACAGTACAGTAGATATTTATCGAGCGTCGGATGCCCAAACTCCCCCGCTAGATGATGTCGTCAACCATTATCTATTCCTCCGCTCGAAGATGTCGTCAACCGCTATCTATTCCCCCGCTTGACGATGTCGTCAACGAGAATATATCACCATCCTACTGTCGTTGCTCGCGCAGCCGTTTCTAAACTACAGAAGCCTTAGATTCCAGCGCGTACGTACGTGTCCAACCACCGATGCGCATACGACAGGCACCACGTATTCAATATTACTATGCAGCCTCGCCTTGAACTCATGTTTACGATCTGACAAGCATCCCAGTATCATATCTCTGGAAGCAAGCACATATCACATGAGGGATCGCCGGATTTCACCGCAAATCATATATGCGGGCACTGCTCTCGAATTCGTACCGTTCTTTGCAAGCCACCTATCTGTAAGGAGTAAACAGCAAAAGCGGCAGTTTCCTCCAGCCCTTGGACACAATAATGCACATATTATCGATGTTACAATAGATCTTTGAGACGAGTCCAACCAACGTGGCGTGAACGACTGGCCGCAAGAGAGAACACGAGACTTCCCCAGACAAGTGTTGTACATTCGGCCATTACCTCTCCAAACTTGCACGGTTAAGCCAAACAAAGACGTCCATCTGGCTTAGCCCCTGTGCCCAATAATGTAGCCTTTTCTCGACTCTGCAACACAATTGGAGACGTCTCCAGCCAACTCTGAGTCCACGACCGGCTGCATGGGGGCACACGGGGCTTCGACGCAAATAATACATACGGTGCCCCACATCTTCAAACATTTAGCATCCATCAAGACCTGCCATGTATGATAAAAACTAGGCAAGACCGAGCCTATCTATTGGTCGCTGGCCGGGTACTACCACCTACTGGTCGAATTTCACAGCCTATTTGGTACCGTGCATACGGTGAGCCTACCAAGACGACCGCAGCGCAACAAACCAGAAGCACACGACGTTACACGGCTCCTTCACCGGGGCCTTGGTTATTTCACGCGTTACTCACGCGCCAACACCCTCCCCTTTTGTAAGCGTAAGCTATTGCAACACGGGGAATAGCAAAAACATGCTATGTTCAACATCTCGCCCCAGCAAACACGCCATCACCAGCCGACACGCTATCCCTTGTACGGTGAAAAGTAAAACTAGCGTCACGCTTTTGCTCTGTCGTGTTCTCCGTATACCGCCAGCCAACACGTTTCCCACCTCTTACAGGCGTCAGACATCCAAACGCAGTTTAAATCACAAGTAGTGTTACCGTGCTCTTCTGCCGTCGTTCTGTTGATTGTTACGCAATACGCACCAACCATTCTGGTCTTCTTGAAAGAGTAAGACGTACAAACTTGGTGAAACGAAAACCTAGGGCTAACATTGTCCCCTACCCTACCGTGCTGTCTAAGTTGCGTCAAACACCAGCCCAACGCGTTTCCCACGTCTTGGAAGGGCAGGACATACGAACGCAGCCCCAAATCGCAAGGAGCGATGCCCTTTTCATCTGCTGTCTTTCCCTTGGTCTTTACGCATTACCCACCAGCCAACCACCTTCGCGGTCTTGCAAGACCATGACAAAGGAACGTTCCCCCCTGCCGTGTTGTCTACGAAGCGTCTAACACAGCCAGCACGCTTCCCATCTCTTGCTGGCGCAAGACATCCAAACGCATTGAAAAAACAGACTATCGATACCCGGTTTCTTCTGCCGTCATTCCGTTGCTCTTCACGCATTATACACCAGCCAACCATCCGCCCCCCTCTCGGAAGAGCAAGACACACATATGCATTGTACAGACAAAAATAGCTATAGATTTGCTAGGGTTTTACGCGATACGCAAGCCAACCATCAGCCCCCCTGGCAAGAGCAATAGGCCGACGCTACGGTAAAGGGGGACCCCATTATCACTACCGAGGTTGAGCCACACAAACACGGGCTTAAAATATCGTCCGGAGTACATTTTGTTGGCGCGAGGCATAACAAACGGTTGCATGGCGGTACTTATCGTGAAACCATTAATCACAAAAGCGGTCGCTACTCGCACGAGTGGCTCGAATTCGCTGAAAACCCAACCCCTAAAAGTGCCCCCCTCACCGTGGGCTTGATGAAGACACACAACGCCGTGACAAAACAACAGTAGCGCTAATTTTTCCCTCCACTGTGATGTCCTCGTAGCGCCGCTACTGTACAACACAATTAACCAGACCCCTCCGTGCCGGTAACCCCCCGCGCAAAGCATAGATCCACACCGAGTCTCGATTGGACGTCTCCGTGCAGTTACTAATACAGCCGTGGTCCATCGTTAGTGTGACACCCTGTTGCGGTGAGAATCGCGTGTCAGGATCTGCTTGTCTTGTTACGCGGGTCCCCACCTAAGTGCGGATGTCATCGTCTGGCGAGGCCCCACATTCATGAAGGACAACTACTGTACATCAAAGAACAACAACAACTAACTGCATCTACAGTATGACTCCCTTTAACAACAAATTCCTTACCCGGACAAGGCTTGAAATGTTATTGTGATACAAGCCTCGAGAAACCTGAAGCATACGATGTAGGCTATTGTATAGGGTTTAGCGTAGCGCTCGCCGCCGAGCACGGGTTCAAAATCTCAGTTTTTTGTCGTTCTTAATGTGAAGTCTTAGCGTTCCCCAAACAACGAGTCTTACTTAGGTTCTTATCAGGCTACTTAGTATTCTTGGGCCAGTAAGTCGACTGTACCAGTGTTCTTGACCGAGGTTTTTCATGGGCGCCTGAATGGGGTGACGATTTACGCTCACGGCATCACCAGGAAGAGCACCTGCAGAAAGGAACATTTGTATGAGTTGTATGCGCGTGTACACGGGAAAATATAGCATTCGTACGGATAGTATGAGCACTGCAGAACGAAACATTGTATGGATTGTGTGGGCGGGTACAAGGGACGAGGGCACGCGTGACCGTGGATTGTTCATTTAGTTAAACTTCCAATTTTTTTATCAAAGTCAGATGTTGGGCGAAGTGTAGACCACAAGTGAGGAGCCTCGGAAACGTTATGTGCACCTCTACATTAGAATGCTCTGACTCTCTAAAAAATGGAGACACCTAAAAGAACCCTCCCTACCATGGCCTTTGTCCATCGAAACCCTTGGTACACCCGACGTATGCTGCGATGGAGGTGGCACCCTAACGTTTCGGAGGCTCTTGACTGGAGGACCCCTCTACCTCATGCAAACACCGAGTTCACGAATAAGAGAAAGTGCGATCTGACAAATAACCCCACGGCCTAGGTAGGCAACCAATGATATTATGTATGTCGCTCTGACTCTCTGAAAAATGGAGACCCTACCCGAGACCGCCCTACCATAGCCTTTGTCCATAGAAGCCTTTGCTGCACCCGACGCATGCTACGATAGACGTGGCACCCTAACGTTTCGGAGGCTCTTGACTGGAGGAGCTCTCTACCTGATTGATCCAAATGCTGACTTCACGAATAACCCAAAGTGCGATCTGACAAATAACCCCACGGCCTAGGTAGGCACCCAATGATATTATGTATGTCGCTCTGACTCTCTGAAAAATTGAGACCCTAACCGAGACCGCCCTATCATAGCCTTTGTCCATAGAAGCCTTTGGTGCACCCGACGTATGTTACGATAGACGTGGCACCTATCGTTTCGGAGGCTCTTGACTGGAGGAGCTCTCTACCAGATCCAAATGCTGACTTCACGAGTAACCGAAAGTGCGATCTGACAAACAACCCCACGGCCTAGCTAGGTAGGCAACAAATGATTTTATGCTATTATGTATTAAAGACACATGCTACGGTAAACGTGCACCGGTTTTTTCTAGGGCTCCTCACTTGAGGAGCTTCATACCTCACCCAAACAACTTATTTTGAGTAAACTGAAAGCGCAACCCGATGACCAAACCCATGGCCTAGGTATAAAAACTATTCATATTGCAAAACGACAAGGACATTCCGATGGTTTCGGGTTAAGGGGCCGCGTCATTCAGAAAAAAAAAAGAAGCCAAAAAGTGCGACCTCCATTGTAGGACGCGTCAAGCACGAGACATCCCAACGATATTGGTGGTTTCTCAGTTGAGCATCCCCGCCTGCCAGAAAGAGTTGGTTGGAAAGTGCTACCCCCATTCATGGTGCTAATGGTACGGTAGGGGGATGCTATATTATCATTTGCACTTCCTCGTTTAGGCCACTGGGTCGTCAAGTGACTCATTACCTCCCTCAAAATAGGAGTTGTTCGGTTAGGTTTGGCGCAGGACGCGTGCTACGATAGAGGTAGCGCTTTTTGACGAAAAACATTCTGGATGACGGGGCCCCTTAACCCAAAATCGTCGGAATGTCATTGCTTTTTTGCAACATGAATAGTTTTTATACCTAAGCCATGGGTTTGGTCATCGGGTTGCCCTTTCAGGTTACTCAGAGTAACGTTTTGGGTGAGGTACGAAGCTCTTCAAGCGAGGAGACTCAGAAAAAAAAACGGCGCACCTATATACCGTAGCATGTGTCGCAGCGCGTAGCAAACAATCCCAAGGTGGTGCATATCGCGGAACCAAAAACCAAAATAGCGACAAGACCGCAAAAATATAGGGTAAGTCACTCTTCAGAGCGGCTCTGATCGGCTGAAGTAGAACGACCTAAAGGTGCCTCGCCTACCGACACATGCTACTAATAGTACTAATGGTACTAATGGCACGGTAGAGGACGCGTGCTGCGAGAGAGGTATCACTTTTCGGGTTTTTTTGTTTCTGAATGACGGGGCTCCTTAACCCCAAATCGTCCGAATGTCATTCTTGTTTTGCAATATGATTTTTTTTCCATACCTAGGCCATAGGTTTGTTCATCGGGGTGCACCTTCTTTCTTCCCAAAGATCAGGCTTTGGGTGAGGTTTTTAGACGCATGCTACGATAGAGGTGCACCATTTTTTTTCTGAGGCTCCTCACTTGAGGGAGTTCTATGCCTCGCTAAAAACTGATTTTGAGTGAAAACTGAAAGGGCAACCCGATGAACAAACCCAAGGCTTAGGTATACAAAGAAATTAGATTGAAAAAACAGAACACGATATTCCGGTGATTTTGGGCTAAGGAGCGCCGTAACTGAGAAATAACAAATCCAAAAAGTGCTACATCTATCGTAGCAGACTCGTGCAACGATAGAGGTAGCACGTTTCGGCGTTTTTGTTTCTGAATGACGGGGCTCCTTAACCCCAAATCGTCTGGATGTCATTATTTTTTTGCTATTTTGTTTTTTGGTGTACCTAGGCCATGGGTTCGTTAATCGGGTTGCACTTTTCGTTTACACAAAATCAATTTGTGGGCGAAGTACAGAGCTCTTCAAGTGAGGAGACTCAGAAAAACAATTATATGATTCACCTCTATCGTTCTCACGCGTCTTTAGAGCTCCTCACCCATAAACTGATTTTGAGTAAACTGAAAGTGAAATACGATGAAAAAAAAGCCCATGGCCTACGATTACAAAACAATCAGATTGAAAAAAACGAACGACATTCCGACGATTTTGGGTTAAGGAAAGCCCCGTCGTTCAGGAACAAAAAACGCCAAAAAAGGCTACCTCTATCGTAGCACGCGTCACCCCCACAACCATATGCCTCCCCTCCAAGTTATTTTCCGTTGTTATGAAGGCGTGCTACGGTGTCGGTGCAATATTTGTTTTTCGGAGGCTCCTTACTTGAGGAGCTCTATTCCTCACACAAAAACTGATATATGGGAAAAGTAAAGGTGCTACCCGACGAACAATCTCATGGCCTGGGTATACAACGAACCTTATTGCAAAAAAAAAACATGAGATTGCCACGAGTTTGGGTTAAGGAGCCTCATCATTCAGAAAACGTTTCAGCCCAAAACGTTCTACGTCTATCGTAGCACGCGTCTGTTATGATGGAGGCGTTTTGTGACAGGGGTAGCAAGGTTTGGACAAAACATGACGCATGCCACGATACAAGTAGCAATTTCCGACGAACACGTTTCCAATTGCCGAGGCTCCTCAACCAAACAATCTACCAACATATCGACATCGCTGATATGTCACTGTGTTCTGCGATATGTAGCTACGAAGGCCGTCGGATTGTTCATCCGTTGCGCTTTCATTTTTCTCCAAGTTTGTTTGTGTTGGAGCGGGGTGGAGAGCTCCTCAAATCAGGAGCGGCAGTAACGTTTGGTGCTATCTCTACCGTAGCAAGAGTCACGTTCATGAGCGACAGGTCTCCTCGCCTGAGGAACTACCCCATACCGCTCGAATCTCGTTTACGCTTTGCAGTACCTAGGCCATGCGGGGTTGTCCATCGGGTTAAGCCTAATGCTTATTCACAAAACCAGCTGTTGACTTTGGACGCATGCTCCGATAGAGGTAGAACTTTTTGGCTAAAGTATTCCTTGTTGACGGGCTATTCCTTGTTGACGGGGTTTCTCAACGGAGCAATGGAATACCGTTGAACGCGGTTTGCGATGTTATGCGTTACGCGCACCTGGGCCGCTGCATAGTTCGTCGGGTTGCGCTTCCATACTTTCTCAAGGTCGGGTTTTTTGGGTGATGTGTTGGGGTTTTCGAGTGAGCAGCGTCAGACACAAATCATGCACCGCTACGGTAGCGTGCCTCTTTGTTGTAGATCCCCTCGAGACGCGTTCTGCGATATGGGTAGCACCTTTCGGGCAAAACTGTTCGGACTGACGGGGTTCCTTATCTGGAAAGACCTATCCAACATCGCCGAAGTACCACCTGTGCTGTACAAGTTGAATGCGTGTTGTTACCTTGGCCATGGGATTCTGGAAAGGGCTGCGCTTTCATTTCTCAAGGTCATGTTTTGGAGGAGATATGGAGCTTCATATGCGAGGAGCGCCAGCAACGTTAGGTTGCAACCCTATGGTAGGACGCCCCTCAAGTAAGGAGCCTTGGAAGGAAAACCCTAGGTGCACCGCTACCGTTGCATGTCACGGTAGAGGTGCAGTTTGTTTCTGAAGCTCCTCAGACCCATGCCACGACAAATGTGCGCCATTTTTTTTCTGACGCTCCTCACTTAAGGAGCTGTATACCTCTCCCAAAAAACGTTTTCGGGGAAGACTAAAAGTGCTACCCGATGAACAATCCCATGGCCTAGGTAAACAACGAAGATTATTGCAAAGAAGGCATGAAATTCTGACGATTTTGGGGTAAAGGGGCCCCACCATTCAGAAAACGTTTCAGCCAAAGAGGGCTACCTCTAGCGTAGCGCGCGTCCTCACTTGAGGAGCTCTGAACCTGACCCCCCCCAAAAAAATGATTCTGAGTAAACCGAAAGTGCAACCCGATGAACAAACCCATGGTTTAGGTATTCAAAAAAATTCAGATTGAAAAAAAAACAAAGACATTCCGGCGATTTTTGGATTAAGGAGCGCCGTCATTCAGAAACAAAAAACCCAGAAAGAGCTACCGTCGCATGCGTTTAGCTCTGTACCTCACCCAACAGAGTTCGAGAATTACAAGAACGTGCAACCTGAGGAACAAGTCCATGGCCAACGAAAACAATTGTAAAACACAACGGTATTCGGACGATATTGGGTAGAACCCCAGTTAACCCTCTTAGCACGAGAACGCTATAGGGCCCATAAAGTGGGCCCAAATTTGTGTGGTATTACTGGGCTTTAGAGGCATGTTCTTTGAGTGGACTTTAAATGCCACGTCTACCACGCCAAATCTTGAAAAGTGACGTACTGTCTGATGTAGTGGGCCGAACGATTCGGGGCTCTTTTGACATGGTCGTAGTTTTTTTTCTTTTTTGAGGTTTCCGAGTGGGTTCTAAGAGGACACACGCTACGATAGAGGTGCACTATTTTGTTTCTAGGGCTCCTCACTTGAGGAGCGCTAAACCTCACCCAAAAAATGATTTTGAGAAGAATGAAAGTGCAACCCGATGAACAAACCTACGACCTAGGCATACAACAAAAACACATTTTGCAAAACAAGAATGACATCCCGACGATTTTGGGTTAAGGACCCCCGTCATTCAGAAACAAAAAAGCCGAAAAGTGCCACCTCTAGCGTACCACGCGTCAGAGGGTTAAAGAGCCCTGAGGTCAGAAACGTTTTGGCCCTAAACTGCTACGTCTATCACAGCACATGTCTAAGGAGCCCAGGAAAAAACCAGGTGCATCGCTACCGTAGCGTGCGTTTCATTCTTACCTCGAGAAGATTCACCCACTCGTTTTCCCCCACGCCGATGACCTTGAATGACAGGGTTTGCACGTCGTTCCATCCCCCGCTGAATTGATCGAACATATACCCAGGCGTCTGGTAGTATTCCGAATTGGACGTGACGACCTCGCCATTGCTCGTTATCTGGAGCATCGCCGTACAGTGGGGGCCGCGGTTTAACACAAGGGTGTGCAGGTTCGCAATACGTTACACCTGTTGTAAATACCAGGCTGTTAAATAGGACCCTTCTTACTATACTTACTAGTCTAAAAACTACCCCAAGCAAAATCAAGGTAGATAACTTAGGTGCGGTTCAGTGTGCCAAGCCATGTTGACCTATCTTAAGCCCGTGTTCCTAATGAAGCGAGCTATCGTGAACCGTAGTCCCCCCTGATCACAGCGGGTGGATCCCGTGACGCGTGCTATATTACGGGTATGTCGAGTTTTAGATAATGTGTTTCTGATTGAAGGGGCTTGTCAGTTGAAGATCTACCTAACATCGTTGGAGGCCCATTTAGGTTGCACGTTCGGTTTTTCTCAAAACTAAGTTGTCGGATGACATGTAGAGCTCGCCCAGTGAGGAGCCAGTCGGAAACGTTGAGGTGCACGTCTATTGTGTAGCATTGATCTAAGGGTAGCGCTTGCCGGTCAACTCACGACTCATTGAACGGACCCCTTGACTGAGCGAGCTGCCCAATATCGCTGGAGTGCCATTGGGTTTAGACCAAGGACACGAGAAGGGGGGTACCCCCTATTTCACCACTGGGTTTGCGCCACTCGCCCGAGTGACCCTGTACCTCAATGAAAAAAAACATTTAGGCGATTTGTTTGGTGCGGCGTAGCCAACCCTTCCATGGCGGTTTCATATCGCAAACAAAACACAGAACGACAGCTTAAGGCCGCAAAGGATCAGGGGGGTCGCTCGCACGATTGACCCCGAGCCACTGCAAACAGAGCCCCCAAATATGACCCCCCTAGTGTAGCCACGACCGAAGGGTACGGCAGGAGGGGGGTACGTGTAATGTATCGTTTTTTAGGGGCTCAGGGTCTATCGCGGGAGTGTCCGGCATAAACATATGCAGGTCGTTGGCTGTTCTTCTATTTGAGTATTCGCGATATGCGCCTCCATGGATATACAGTGGTTGCGGGCACATGCTACGATAGAGGTGGACCAATTTGTTTCTCGGGCTCCCCACTTGAGGAGCTCTGAACCTCACCCTTAAACTGATTTTGAGTAAACTGAAAGTGCAATCCGATGAAAAAACCCATGGCCTACGTTTACAAAACGATCAGATTGAAAAAAACGAACGACATTCCGACGATTTTGGGTTAAGGAGCCCCGTCATTCAGAAACAAAACTGCCAAGAAGGGCTACCTCCATCGTGGCACGCGTCTGCGCTCGCATTTTCGAGTGAGGTACAGGCCGTTCGCGCCAATGGCTTCAACCCTCTAGTGAAGATTGTGTTACCCCCCCCCCCCTACCGTTGCTCCGGTGGTTAAACACTGCTACTCGATATTATATACCTAGGTCATGGGATAGTGCATTGATTGGTTTTTGAAGTCCGTGCTTCGGTGGTGTATGGGGCTCCTCAATTGTAGAGCCTCAGACAAGTAAGGCTTTATCCCCAATGTAGCCCGCGACAGGTGTCGATTGGAATCGCGGTTATTGTGAGTACAGTACTTAGACTAGTCCCTCTATAGGGCCAATTGACTAGTGCCGGTTGCCCGCTATAGCGCCTGAGAAATCGCTTGTCATACGTGGGAACAGCAACGAGTAGTGGAAGCATGCGGAGTAGTGCCGGTTGCCGCTATACTGCCGGTGTTTCCGGCTGGCACACATCGGTACTATAGTGGGATCACGACCGTATCAGCATATCGCGAACGCTTTATATACGCTTACCTCCAGCGTGTGAGAGCGTTCGGCGTCGTAGGCAAATGCCACGTGGATGCCCCTGATATCCTGCGGGGTCTCGAACGTGAATTCTATCTCGCACATCTCTCCGTCGGGCACAATACTCTGGGAACAAGACCACCTGGACTCGATGTCATCAGTGATGCCATCCCGGATCAACGCTGGTGTACACCCATCGTCCCCGCAGCCAACATCACCGCTGTCTTCGCCGGGGCGCGTGTCATAGGCGTTGGCCGAAACACCGACGGTGGTCTTGGTGCCGGCCTCAACGTACCAGACGTCGAGGCAGTTCGCGCTCGGGTCGATGCAATCGAACCGGATTTCCAGGTCGCAGCCGTACTGTATGGTTGGGTCGCAGGTGCAACCGCAGCAATCTCCTCCGTCGTAACCTGGTGGTTGCCGGATTCGACGAGTTGGCGGTATTAGCAATGCTGCATCATACGGTTAAAACAAGTGCAAACGGCACCCGTTCGCACAAAATTGTCCAAACGT
Organism: Laminaria ephemera; assembly: GCA_036873875.1. Taxonomy (NCBI): domain Eukaryota; class Phaeophyceae; order Laminariales; family Laminariaceae; genus Laminaria; species Laminaria ephemera. The sequence goes on from JAYJMJ010209503.1 coordinate 15,629, forward strand.
GAGAACGGCGCCCGCGAACGGCAACCGCGGATCTTGAAAGGCGTCGAAGCAGGGGATGGAACACTATCATCCCTTTCCAGGATTTTTTACTTCTAAGCCTAAGGCCATTTCTTATACATTCGGATCCGTCAGTCCAAAAGGGCCCTTTTCGACTGGGCTTGTTTTCGACTGAATTCTTCTGGGCCTCCTTCTTGTCGTCAGTCGAGTCGATTTTCTAGTTTTGAGCTCTTTCTGGAGGCGGTTGGCGTGAGGGAGTACTGCTGTATGGCAGTCGAAAGTCAGTTGGAAGCTCTGTGCTTCG